>WJEZ01000312.1:0-32582 GCA_009869925.1 Thalassaphorura encarpata
ACTCTTTGCAAAACCTCTATTGTTCGAACTAGAATTAGTTGCTGAGGAACTGCCAACCGTCGAAGAATTAGCTCTGGTATTCGTGTTGGAAGTTGATTTCTTGGCCTGTGACTCACTCCAAGTACCTCCTTGAGATTCAGTTTGAATCTAATAACAAAAATAAATCTTATATTTGAGTGAAAGAAAAATATGATTCGGTCAAGAATAATATCTTTGAATCCTACACATATTCAACGCTATTTGTATATGAATCAGAAAATCAGACATTACCTTGTCGCGGTACAAAGCAGCTACTTTAGTATTATACTTCTGTTGCGTACTCATTGAATCAAAATCCTCACAGCGAGACTCGAAGAAATCACGGGCTTTTTTGTTTCCACCAACCTTAAAAACAACAATCGAAATATATGCAAAATCTGTACAGATAGAGATAAGCCTAAAAGTTCAGGATTGTTCACTTACTTTCATTTTTTCTAATTCTACATCTTTCCACTTGTCCATCGTAACACTCCTAATAAAAAATATGGTCAGTCAGTTATATAATCTTTCGCTCAGTTTTGAATATTTCTTAGAATAAAAAACGGTTTAAGGACTGACCTGACAAAAGACAAGTGTACGCCCAGCCCACGATGCTTTCCTGAGCATTCTAGACAAATCCAGATTCCATAGGTGACGGAAACCCATTGGGGGTTGTGTGCCCCACATTCAAAACATCTCTGCGAATTATATATATTGTTTGGATTAACAAGTCAATCAGAACTCACAGCTTAAATTATTATTGGCCGGAAAAGCCCAGCAAATTGTTTCTTTAGCTGTAAATCTGTCTACATATAGATTATTGAGTTGAAGCTAACATGATCGCACAACCTGAATTTATTTGGCCAAACCATAATGGGTTGAACTACATTCGTTTCCCATTTTAGCTTGCATACATTGCTTAACGTCAGCGTATGACGTGCCTTACCAATCGTAAACGTCACCCATAATTGACATACATTTAACTTTAACTTTCTAAACTGAAAAATTGTATAAATCCATATGCTACTATATGGATCCGGATATGGTCATACTTATAAAACTCAGAATCTAAAGTAATACGCATCCAGCTGCTATCTTTTAAAGTTTTTAATTGCACACAGATTCACTTACATTATTCTCATCCTTATTCCTTAATTCTTGCAATGATCTTCTCGTCCTTGGACTTGCCATGGATGATGATTATGGATTATATTAAAAAGTGGAAATTGTTCAGATTCGTTGGACTGAACGACTGAAGTTGACTGGCTTCTTGATTATCTTTGGCGTTTGTATTGGGGCAGAGCTGAGGTGGAGGTCAGTGGCTGGACCCAAGAAGTTAATTTTGTCCCAAATGAATGAGTTGATGATTGGATTGGACTAGGAAGTGAATATTGAACTAAAGTAGGAAGTCAGGCAGGGGACATGAGAGTGGAATGTATTAAAAAGTGGTGAAAGAATCTTGTTAGAAATATGGGACAGACAGAGAGGTCGACAGCTCAGCTGCTGACGAGGAAAGGAGAGGAGTTCATACTTGAGGCAAAACTCAAAGGCAGGGTTCTTGGGTTCTTTCAATATGTTCTGTTCAGTTCATAAAGGGGAATGGGATAAACTGACGTCATTCCTTGATAAGTGAAAGCACACATTAAAACCAAAACCCAAGGATAAGTCTGCGTTTAGCACATCAGCGTCGACCACAATTAAAAACTTTAGTACCAAGAACTGACCAATTTGAGCTGATGATTTGCTTAGCCAACCCACATACCAAATTATTAATATGATGACAAGAACTAAAAATGCCAATTAAATGACCAATAATATTTTACACAAAGGGGCTTTCGATGTTCCACTGAACTGACTCCTTCAACATTTTCAACATTTATTTCTGAAATTCAGCCTCCTCCCGAAATTATTTTCCAATTTCAGCTAAATCAACTGAAAGAAATTCGAACAGGTTTTTGCTGGAGAAGAGAATATTTATTAGATTCAAAATATTTACATGGAATAAAGTAGGTGTAACGTAAGTTTTCTTTCAGGAATTAACAAATCAGGTTTATAATTCATAATTGTACAAGACGCCAATGGCCAATAATTATTTATGTAAAGGATTTAAAGAGATTTNAAGGATTTAAAGAGATTTCAAAATCACTACACGCGTAACCGCTAATAAGCAATACTAAATTAAATATTTTTAGTCAAATATTACTGGGATTTGAATTTTTTATTGTTAGTAGTTAACTATATGGACTTGAAGATGTTTATCATTACAATTACAACAACCTAAATTCTCGCTGAGCTACTAGAACTTTAAAAATTTTGAATTTATTTTAATCTTAGCCATCCAGACTAACATAATACTTTTGATGCCTTCTTTCTACAATCTTTCTACACTTTATGAGTAATCATCATACTCCTAAAACATTTACTAATTTAAATTCTTAAATAGAACTACTTTTAAACTTCTCTACTCGTCCTCGATTTCTTCTTTCTCTGGGGACTCAGACATGTTTGGATAAGCTCCTCTGAGAATCTAGAATCAATTGGATAAAAAATAGTCATTTTGACAAAATTCTCATTTTATTATGCATTTATACAACTTCATGTTAAGAGAGCATTACCTTTATCTTCTCCATCTGCATTTGCATTCTGTGCGTCGTTGTCTTCAGAATTAATCGTGGATACTAAATCCATTCTGGAGTCCAGAGAATATTGTTTTCCAGCCATGACCATCCCTTTAATCCGGCGACGAACTATAGCTTTAACAAAAATTTATTCAAAATTTATTCACGTTTAATGTCAAATTGAACTTGAACGTACCTGGTGAACTTTCATCAACTTCACGTAGTTGAATTTTTCGAGCAAATTCGTTGAAGAGTTCATTGGAATCAAAAATGGCTGCGAATGAGCCATTAACAATTTTTGGGGACATTGGTGAATTTGCAAGAAGTAAAGATGTGCCAAAATGCGCATTCCGCATCCGGGTTTCGGCCAATGTAATCCTTCTTGATGGGACAAGTGGTACGGGTTCTTTTACTTCTTCTTCACTCAAAAGAACGGTAGCTGTTTCTTTAATTAGAGTCCAATCTGTGCAAATGTCCTCAAGTGTTGTCTGGGTCGATGTTACCGTGAATCGAATTACATATCGACCCTAAAAATAAAATGTTTCAAAGTAGTGTTTACACTTCAACTTACAATGCTCACCTTCAGAGAGGCTGGAACGCAGTGGATTTTGCCTGACGAATTTACCCTTTTTAGTAATCTAAAATCCAGGAAAGACAATAATTTAGCTTCGCAACACTTGTTTCTTCCTGGATAATATCTGGAGTAAAACGCTTCAGTACCTTTCTGTGAGATCATTATCCCCTCGTAGCCTAAATACCACCATTCCCAGGTGACGCTTCATTGGAATTTCAAACCTGTTGTCCGCAAGTACGAGTGCTTCGAATCTAGCTGCAAGTCGTACACCCTTGAAAAGAAAAATCATAGCAAATTATTTGGTACTTCGTATAATTATTTTCGATAAATAAATCGTTAAAGGCAAAGCTAATTTTTTAGGAATTCTTGGCACATGATGTAAACCTTTCGTATGTGGTCTTGCAATCCCTGTGTTCCAAATGACCTCAGAACAAACCATAATTTCAAGGAGCGAAATCTTTTACTCAGAGCAATCTGCCAATGCTAAAAATGAGAAATAGTATCAGTATTAACATTACACGTTTCTAAAATGGAAAATTTGAAAGGCCGAATATTCCTAAACCATATAGTCGATGGCCACTCCAGAATTCTCATGTTTGAGGTACAGTGGATCCACGTTGAAGGTTCGATGAAGTGCTCCAGAATCTTGAACCCACATCGCAGTACAATCGAAATGCACCATAAGCCATTTGGAAGGATTGAATGCAATGGAGTTTGCATGCTCAATCCCATTCATCCAGTGTCGGAATTCTGGACAGATGAAAGCACTTCCAGCATAGGCTGCATCCACGTGTAACCAAATGTCTATTTCGAAAGCCAGAAACTCAGAAATTAAGATTGCTTGAACATTTTTTTTATTAAAGTAGTGCTTTGTATAATTATTTCATCCACAGCGAGCCTGGAATTTACATGACGAGAACGAAAACTACCCGCATGAAGACGAACTAATTATGATGAGTGAGAAACATAAATCATGCTAGCATATGATTCCACCTACTTTCTTGTCGACAGACGAGTCCCAGTTCCAGAAGATTGTCAAATGAACAGCAAGATGTAGTGCCCAAAGTACAGCAAATCTGCAATAATGAAGTCCCTTGAGATGGTAGACTCATTAAACGAAAAATAGCAACACTTTGTGAAGAAGTAAAGCAAAAACACAAGCTTTTCGTAAATTGAAAGGGAAGGAGATCGAAATTTTTTAGTGTGCTTAGGAAATCACAACGAAATGAGAGAACTGAAAAAGACAGATATGGCTGATATTATTTTTTAAGATCTCATTATCTGCCTTTTTTAATTAGAGTTTGCATTTTACTTCAATTTTTTAAGCGAGTAAATCCTAAATGTTTTTGTCGTTCGACTATTGGAATTAATTAAAATGTCTCCTTGCTGAAGCGACGAAAAGTTAAGCTGCAGCCACTAAAGATTAAAGAACAACACCAAATTGTTCATTATTGACGAATATACGATCATTATTAAGTTCAATGGAGTCTAAGTGAGCTTACAGAGTCCATTGTTTCGATTTCCTCATATAGTTTTGAAGTTCGGTTCATCTCTTCATAAATTGAGTCGAACTGACAGAAATACATTTCGTACTTACCCAGAAAGGAATGAGTCCAGATTCTCTATCTCTTCGCAACCCTTCGGACAAGGTTGCTCCCTTCAAGCTCAGGTCTTCAGGATCACTATCCAAATAGTGCATTCGAACCAATCCTATAAGACCCGCTTTCTCCACGCTGGAATGAGCCTGAGGAATTGTATGTATTAAATTTACATGTCCCAAGTAATACAGCCATTTCAACTACACTGCCTCGGCATCTTTGAGTGTCGGATTTCATTTTTCCAGACGGATTTCCAGTTTAAATGTGCATTTGTAATAAAGCTGAAAAATTCCATTCTCATAGAAGTTTTGACAGAAATCGAATTTTTCTTTTGAATTAAACAATATGATATATATTGATTATTCTAGGATCATTTTACTAGCACCGACTGCACAAAAACGCAGACGCTGTAATTTTTTACTCACACAATCCGAAGCATAAGCAACAAGTCGAGCATTGACTTCTGAGCTTGTGAGCTCAGGGTGAGTGATTTTACATTTCCTTATTATCTCCGTTCGTCCTGCCATGAGTGAGATGAAAGTTGCTTCACTTGCTGTCGTCTGTTCAGAATGACGAGAAAGAATAACTTTCACTTTATCTACCCTCTATTCCGACTAGCGTCTGAATTGTACGCACTCCATTGCAATTGTAAATGGTAAGGAAAATAACACACTTACCTGAATAACACCACCTCCAGTACTCTCTTTCGTTGAGTGCAAAAATACTGGTGGTAGTCCAATCATTTTACCAAGCCAATCCATTACAATCATCTCTAGCTCTGTGCAGGCAGGACTTGATGCCTTGACAAGGCGATAGTCAAACAGCAAAATCGTATTTTTAAAATTTTGTAATGGTCTTACAAATGCGATTCGTGAAGGATTTGAATGATTTTGAGAATAGCTGTTTGATTTATTAATGGAACATCTGAAAGCGTTCAACTAAATGGACAGCCGCTAGAATATCATCTTATCCTTAGAAATTAAGATTAGAAAATAAAGGAAATGTTCAATGTAATCTTGGTTTCGCTTCAAATAATTCCAGAAATTTAGAAACAAAGGATTTAGTGAGCTGAGTCCCAAGTCGACTTCTCAAGGATATTCTGAATTCTCTTTAATCTTGGGACAGCATGGCATAATTTCAAACAACATCGAGAATATTTGACTGAACCACCAGCTATATAATTATAATTGATTATTCTATGGAATTTGTACATCCCTAAAATGCCAAAATGTCTTTACTGGGAAATCTTTTCAAATGCAAAAATATGTTAGCTTACCCATGTAAAGCCTAAACAATTGATTGCGTCCGCAAGCATATCCCCAAGAAGAGATGGGTACGAATTCAATGCTGGAAAGTATGCATGCATGTGCGGACTCTGCCAATGGGTAACCTATTGAGTATATTATCGAAGCATTAAGTTTCAAAATGTGCATGATGTGTAAATGAAAATGTATGCAAATTGCAATCTCTAAATATTAGACTATTCTGCATTCTAATTATGGATCTCACCCCTGGAAGAATAATAGACTCAAAATCTTTAAAGATTTCTTCAAAACTTTCTCCGTCCTTAGGAGCCTCATCTGGAATCAAAGCTTTCATGTAGCCAGGCTGTACTGCCGGGAAAACTCGACGGGAGCGGATATTGATGAGATAGTCCGCGATGAAGTCAATCAATTCCTTCCCTGCGTTTGTATGGCACAAACACACATTACATACATTCCGTGTGTATTAAGTAAGTCAGTAAAGTGTGGATAATGTTCCACTTGAGTGGGTATGAATGAGGTCGTAAATGAAATTGGGGGCGCATCTGAGTGAGAGACACATTTTCTTGGCTTCCCCCTTAAACTTAAAACTACTTTCCCATACTTCCTTCCTTAACTCTTTAGGAACATAAACAGCTCTTGTGTTGCTGATAGAACATTTAATTTCCTCTTAGCTCAATTAGAGAACTTCCGACGCCAATCAATTCAGGAGGATACGAGTGTAAATAGTTGTTGCCCGAGTCTAACCCTTATTTTTGAAAGACAAAGACACCCACGACCACAATTGCATTGCAACCCCCTACAGAAAGCAACCTCAATCTAAAATAGCGTACCTCTTCGCCGATACTCCTCCACGTCCATCTTATCGGAACTCAGCACAAGGCGCTTAGAGAATTTTATAGCTCCACTAGTAATTGGATTAGAAGAACCCTGTCAAATGTAAACAAAGGATTACACTTTTGTTACATTCAGCCGCTTTCCTTGTCTGTTTGTTCTCCCACAAAGCATATGATGTCTGCGAAAAATACAAGTCTGGAATCTATAGATTCTTTTAATAGTAAATTTCCCGTTAGATCTAATTGATGACTTTAACTTCTACTCGGTCAAGTATATGATCATGTTTTAAAAGAATGTAAATCTTCAGGACTAATTTAATATTAAAGTCAGCACCGTTACAATATTACAAAATATTTATTTATCTCGCATTCTGAAATCTGAATTGCTTAGAAGCTAAAAGTAGTACCTGATATACGGCCAGATGAAGGATTCAATTTCTACGTAACAAGGCCTTTAAGCTTAAGAAGTTGTCAACTTGTTCGAATAAACAATAACTTCCCCTAAGAGTTCAGGTCTTGTCAGAAATCGTTTCTCACATTTATTTTTTGATCTTCTGCTCAATTTTAAGAACGGAAAGCTGAGCGCATGTTTACTCATTAATTATTTCACAGTGTATCGCTTTTCCATTGTACAATATAAAAGTAGAAGCTTCAGTTCAGAAATTTTTTGACACTTAGAGTTATTTCTTGAAATATTACTTCTAAATGCAACAGTTTCAATTAGATACGTTACGTTCCGAATTATTAAGTATGCTAATTTCCATTGTACAATAGAAAAGTAGAAGCTTCAGTTCAGAAATTTTTTGACACTTAGAGTTATTTCTTGAAATATTACTTCTAAATGCAACAGTTTCAATTAGATACGTTACGTTCCGAATTATTACGTGTGCTAGATACATTACATCTTAATTACAGCGATGAAATATTTAGCTTTATTCAGCAAAAATAAGTTGCTTACCGCTCTTCCAATTTACATGAGAAGCACGAAGAGCAAGCACACCATCCACGTTTATTCAATTGAGTTTACTTGTATTGTTATTTTTATTTGTTATATTAATTACATTTAGTGAAGCAAAATATGAAAGTGTATTTGAGGAGGAGTAAAAAAGGATACTTGGGAAAAAGATCAGGAAATAAGGATGGGATTGACCAAGAAGGGATGAAAGTCGGATCGTCCGAGATGACAAAGGGAAGTTTGTAACTTGGCGTAACCAGCAAATAGAGTCCTTTCTTAGGAAAGTCTGATGTTCAAATGGAACAACTTGCACCAAGACATTCCTTCTCCCTCCCTCGCATTGTCTCCTCAAGAAGTTTTCAGCGTCACTTTCTCCCTACAATCTTCTGTCTAGTTTTTTATTTCTTCTCGTTCTCAAACTCGGAGATTGCGTGTCGGATTGCACAACCTTGACTGACTCAATCAAATGGATACAATGAATTCTGCAATCCTCCATGACTGTACGGATGGAATCGTCCGCAATCATCAACAATGAATGGACAACAAAAATCTCAGCAGAACCAATTCAGAGGATTTGTTCTGTCCAACACAAACATCAATACGGTGATACATGGAAGGTTGGGTAAACATTTTATTTTACTTGCTCTAGTTTTCTTGAGAAATGAGATTTTGAACAACTTTTACTCAATCCACTATAGCCAAAGCAAAACCTCAGGCTTACGTCTCCATCCAAATCTAGTTAAACTTGTCCTATTCACATTTTTTTACGTATGTAATTGAACTTTCTCTGGATGAAAATGTTTAATCAGGCCTATAAGTTTTACGAAACAGTAAGAGGATTTAGTTTGTAATACTGTTTGAGAAGTCACTTGTATAATCCCAAATTTTATTTTCCGACTAAACAAAATTTCATTTTCTTCTTGATTTACTAGCCAGTGAATATAAAATCGCATATTTAACACAAAATTATTTTTGAATACTCGTTGCCAAGGATTTTGTATTTGTAACATTTTGCCAATAATTTTTTCATAGTACTTTCAGCGAAAAAGACACAAATGTCGGAAATAATGGGCTGACTGTTTAAATTTGACTTGCTCACCGAAAAGGTATTTGCAGAACTCGAAATTGGTAAGAACTCTAGCTGCAGTGCAAATATCATCTCTTGAAAGAATTTGCGTTAAAACCAGAATCAAAATTTTAAGAAACGGTGCAAAAGTTTGATCTTCTAATAATATAAACGTAGGACATGTCTGAACCAAGTCCTGAATGTGGAGGGACCGCACCTCCGATTTCTCTTTCAACCGAATCGAACTCAGATAGACCCGCACCTGCTGTGGACTCGCCTCCTGCACTTGAGGATTACCAATGTCCTGTCTGTTTGGACACTTTTATTGATGTAATTTAACTAACCAATACCTAATTATGGCATGAAAATATGTGTACTAAAATATGACGCTCATATCTGATTGACAGGTTGTCGAATCTGACTGTCATCATAAGTTCTGCGACTATTGTCTCCAACAATGGTTTCGTACCAGACGAAACAGATTTTGCCCAGTTTGTCGCACAGACATTGTGGACATAAGACGTTTAGACGATTTCAATGCAACAATGGAAGCTCATCTTTCCCAATTACTGACACCTGAGCAGCTTAATGAAAGGAGTCAAACAAGACAAAATCGTGAAGAGACGTTGCGAAACCCAACGTCGTCAGTTGACGAGGAAGATGAAGTCATTCGTCGTATGCAAGAAGAATTCTTTCCAACTATGGATGGAATCGTTAATGATGCTGATGTAACTTGGCATTTCGAATTAGACGTGGAAGATGCAATTTGGACTCAAGGGTTGTTTACTCGAACTCCAACTTATGCACATGGAATGCATGACCATTTCCCTCATGCATCAAGTAGCCGGGACAATTCGTTTGGCCGTTCAAGCTCAAGGCAGCCAAGTCGTACTAGGATTCGGACTCGACACACTCAATATATTCCTCGATACCCTCCACCATCATTTCGACCGCATCCAGTTTATGAATTTCTCTCAGAGGATTCTGATTACGATCACCCACGTCAGGAAATGACTCGAGCAGAACGAACTTTTCTGGAAGAACGAGCGAGATTGAATCTGCGTCAGGGTAATAGTGATAATGCTCAAAGAGCCGCCTCTGCTGCGCCGTCTTTTGAAGATATGCATAGTCTTCGTGAAACTATTCGCTTGGCTGAAGCCTCAATGGCAACCGCACCTGTTGAACAAAATCAGAATGAGTCCAGAGGTTCTTATCGTCCTCATTTCAGAGCAAGAAGTCGTGGTTTCACACCAAATTCAGAGGAAAGGCCAAGGGCGCTGACAACAGAACAATCGTCGTTACTAGCCGAATTTCACCACAGATTTGCTCAAACGGAACTTGCTTTCGAAGCTGTGACCACGGCACAAAATCGGTTAGACGTTCAAGGAGCCAGTCTTCGAAATATTTATGATCAATGCTTAAGAGCTGGACTGTTGGATGCGGGTAATACAGGAAACTTCCCTGCTGAAGATCAGGGTTATGAATACAGTCATCCAGCATTAGCATTCCCAACTTACGCATCATATCTGCAACAAACTTTTCATCGGGGTAACTCCCAGTTTCGCAAATGCTAGAGAGACTTCCTCGCCCTATTATAATTCAATCTGGGCAACTTATTTGACTGGACCCAATAGCTCGTACCAATCAGAACCACAAACACACCACCATGGTTTCTCGCACCCTTCAGGTCATCAAGCCCAAGGTAATACTTGGTATCAACGATGCCTAAACCATCAGCCGACGGCATTTCAGCCGCTGCCTTTGCCAGTCCCACAAAGAACCAATTCAAGCTATTCAGAGTATTACCACAATCATAGTCAATATCCATACCGGGATTCTGATGCCACGAGTTATCAGGATAACAACCATAACTATTATAATGGTAGGGCTGGATTTGAGCATGAATATGATAATTCAAATAGAGATCATAATCCTCGAGACAACAGGTGTGAGGGTGAGACCCATCATGAAAATCACAGGGGTAACTCTTCCACTTCCACTCATCAATTTCGATTCAACGGTGACGGTGAGAGTGATGGTCAAGTAGAAAATGCCCGACGGACACTGGAATCCATGACTGCAGCTGAAAGTGGAGATAGTGACACAGACGCTGTTCCTGACGAGTCAATCTTGGAAGAATTTCGTCAATTTGAACTTAATCGCTCTAATAGTCGTCAGCAATTAGATGAAGCAGCACCAGTTGGTGGAACTGTTGATCCCGGTGGTGACAGAAACAACAACTCGATGGGAGTACAAGGGTTTCAACTCGGTTTACACTATCACTGACCACTGAAACATAAAATATTAACCTTACATGTCACCAGCAGTTATCTCAACAATACATGTGATGCGATTGTGAGCCTCTAGAATTACGAAATATCAATTCCTGTCCTAACTTATGTTGAAATTAAATTGTTCTTACACAGTTGTTTTGCAACTTGAGAGATTATTCTATATTTTGTTCATTCGTGTTTAAAGGAAAACTAAAATTATTACTAGTGTTACTAGTAGTCAGTAATTATTAATTAGTAATGTATGAGTCTAGATCGGTCTAGCTTCTAGAATCTTGACATATTTATCCGAAATCGAGTGAGTGTTCGTCTAGTGCCATCTGAATGCAATGTGTGAAAAAGTCTATCAAGGCAATCTGAGGATGTCGCTATTGCATTGCGCTAATTTCGAATCTACTTTCTACTTACTGCGTATGAAGGAAAACATAAAATTAGGTCAACTTTTTGAGTTATTTTTTAACCTGATATCTACTATTTGAGTGGTGCTTAGAGGTTTCTACGAACCTCGGTTTGTGCTGTAATAAGAAAACTTATATTGTACAAACTTTTAAATTGATTTGAAGTTAAAATCTGTTTCGTCCTTCATTTAACCTTCACAACTCAACACAGAAGGAAAGGAGGGATTACCGTTATATTTGTATTTCACGAAACGTAAGTTTTCAATAATTACAACAAAACTGTTAGCGATGCTAGACCAAGATAACCGTACTCATCTAAAGTAATGATTTTGTATTTATGATTAATTGTTCGGATTTTCTGAAGGTATAAGCATCAGTTCCGGTTTGGTGAGCATGAAATTATCTCCAGCCCTTGGTCCGCCCACCACGACTGCTAATAAATTCAAAAGAACTTCTGGAGCAATTCCTGCACTTCAAATGATCATTCGACGACGTTCTGGAAAACCTAGTTTTGGAGGTAAGAATAATCTTAGATCATGCTTTGTTTTCATTCAAGAAAGTGAGATTCTTGTAACTTCCTATACATGCTTTCTATTCACATTACTGTTGGTAGGAGGACATTCTGATCGCATCGTTGCCACCTTATTCCTAATTGTCCAATTCCAATTCTTGATATGATATCATTTTAATCGGTTTATTTGGCTTCAGTTACACTCAGTTAATATGAGCATGCATCTTGATGTCAACCGATACTGAATATTTTAGTTGTCAGTATCATGATCGTAAAAGCATTCAAGTTTTCACTTCATAAAGTGTTAGTTCATTTTGGAGGAGTGGATTAGCAGATCAATCCGCTTGTTCCAAGCAAGATAAATTTTACGTCACACTAGAATTGATAATTGAATGAGTCCATTAAGATAAGAGTTTGGTCAAATCTATCCGCGTGAATGTAGGTGTGTAATCGACTCAACCAATCGCTCTCGCTGAAGTACGAATTTTTCATCGAATGTTACATATCTGTGCTGTCAATTGATACTTCAGAAAATATTGACTAGTTAAGCTAGTCAAGCTAGCTAAGCTAGCTGTGGACTAACACAGATGGGTTCACACGTTCGCACCAAAGTCGTGTCAAATATATATTCCAGTTTTTACTGGTGCAGATCCACTTGATTTTGTTGGGTCAATTAGGCCAACTTTTGGGAGGAAGATAAGAGTTTGGTCAAATCTATCCGCGTGAATGTAGGTGTGTAATCGACTCAACCAATCGCTCTCGCTGAAGTACGAATTTTTCATCGAATGTTACATATCTGTGTGCTGTCAATTGATACTTCAGAAAATATGGACTAGTTAAGCTAGCTGGACTAACACAGATGGGTTCACACGTTCGCATCAAAGTCGTGTCAAATTCAAATATATATTCCAGTTTTTACTGGTGCAGATCCACTTGATTTTGTTGGGTCAATTAGGCCAACTTTTGGGAGGAGTTGGATTGACGAATGAGTTCATAAAATTATGGGCAGAACAAATATGAAATTATTTCTAGAGAAATACTTGATTACATTTTGTTAGAGCTGACATTTTTTTAACGATCGCTTAATATTTAAACTAACCATAAATCTTTATTCACGGTTCTCTTGTTTGCAACAGACCCTGAAAAGACCGGCTGAAGAAAAAAGCTATTATTATCTATCTATTCGATCGATGTTCTCAGGACTAACCGTTTTAAGAGAAATATATTTAATTCCTTACATTTTGCAAATTTATTTGGAATTTCTTTAAGCATCTGTTCTCATTTCATTCAAAATTTGTCAGATGTATGCTATTTATTGGTTTATTTACTTGGATTTGAATGTACTGCCAACAAATTGTTCTTGTCATCCATTTGGAGTATTTACAATTTACCCCAGAAAATATTGACGTGATAAAAAAGAGGCAGTTATTCTTTGCATTTAGTAGTTTGAACCCAAATCGTGATCGTATAAGCGATTGATTTTGATTCGTTGATCTGAAATCAAATTCTTTTGCATCCTGAATTATAATTCAAAGAATTTGGTTTGGGATATTTATGGATGTATGTCTCTCTCCGTTATATCCTTGTGTTATTTTTTTAAACTTTGTTCTTAAAATGTAATTCAGTGAAACTCAAATGACTGAAATTTTAATATTGCAGGCTGGTTCTGGAATTATCTCTTTCTTGTACGTGCTTTTGCTTTCAAAGTGCAATCACTCCAGTGGTACTAGCATTTCCGATAGAAAATAGAGAAAACTTCCGTATGGAAATTTTTTGTGCAGTCTGTTCTGACATGATTGATTAGTGTTCAGCTTCTTATTTTTTTACTTTGCCTTTTTCTGGTATAATTCGACCTCCATTCTGCATAGCAGATTTATTGACAAATCATAATTTGTTTATGTAGTCAATTTCTGAAAGTAATATGGTTCAAAGATCAGCTGAGGTTCATCCTTCAATAATTTATAACCGGAGGAATCTTAAAAATACGTACAGTAAATTTGTCGAGAATTGATATTATGTTATTTGATAAGTCATGATATTGCTCAAATTTTCTGGGTCCACGTTCTCTCAGTTATTGAATCGGCATAGGCGTGAAACAAATGGAGGCTTCCCAATAAGCCAGAATTATTTTAAAATTTCGAATTCTGATTGCTAAACGGTAATTAGACCTATGAATTTTTAGTTCTGTATTTAGTGGGCTCGATATTTTACTTCAGAAATAGTTTTTACATTTTGAGATTGGTGATTGGCTATGAACGCTGTGACTGGTGTTGACTGCTTGTCGTACATAGTTCCGGTCTCGTTGTACCGTGGAAATATCCAATTTCTAAATACTTCGAAAGACTAAATAAGGCTTTGATATTGGAGGCGTAAAAGAAAAATTAATACGGTAGGTAAGGAAAGAGTGCAGTTATTGAACCTAGGGGTGATGAGATAATACATACTGATCCACTCATATGTTGACATATTACGCGTCTAGACAGATAGAATTATAGAAGATGCCCGATAAACCTCTGGCTGAAACTTTTCACATTCATTCACTGTTCTAATATTCTGTAAACATGTCTCAAGGACTAGTGAAACTTGAAGACACCGACAGGAAGGTGCCTGGACATTTGTAGATGTAGATGGGTGAACTCTGTGCTTATACTTTACTGCGCAGTTAGTAGCTCAAGCTCTTATATACCTGAGATGCCTGAGAACGGGAACTAGACAAACCATGGTAATGCGAAAGTTCTGGAATTGAGAGCGAAGTGCTTCCCTACTATCCCGATGTTTGTTTCTATTTCTCTCTATTCGACTCTCATTCCGTTGTCATCATTTCTTCTTGATATAGCTTATTAAATTCCGTATGTTGTCTGTTAGCTGTAGTGTTGTTTACTGTGCTACTTTCGGCACGAGAAATGAGTGGGTTTGTTTTGATCCGGAATAGATTTACCCACTTCCCGGTTCATACCATTCCCGTAATTAATTTTAGCACATATGGATTCGATTTTACTATAAGAGATTTTCTAGCTAAATCAAAGCCCCTCTTAATCCATCCGAATTAACGAAAACAACAATGATTGGTAATGAGGAAACCTGTTTTCCAACTTTTTGTTTTTCTCTTAGGTGTTCAATCGCACATCATTGTAATAACCCCATTTCTTTGCATGTTTATATCATCAGCACATTGAATTGGCTAGACTTGTTATTGTCATCCCAGTAGTATTCAATGCAAGTTCCACACGATATAAAGTCGAACGCGTCATAAAATCAAGAAAACAATATCATGTGGATTGTTGATTTTATTCAAGCTTGAGTAGTTGAGCATTTGATAATTTCATTTTCATTTTACATTGGCATGCAAAGTTCTGAGGCGAGGAGAGTGGCAAGGTAAGCCAAGAAATGAAGAGCAAGGTTTTACTACTACGAAGTAAGCTTTACTTATACACGTGTTTCCTCTACTTGACATTTGGAACAATTGTCAGTGAGCCTGTATTACAGACCCTCGTGTTGAACTTGAACACAGTCTTCAAAATTTTATACCAATTCTCTAAATTAAAATATCATTGCCATCGAACAGATTTATTTTAAAGGTGTTTTCTTGGGACTAAGTCCAAGCCGTGCCAAGACATGCAAGGGTTTATCATTACGAGTTTGAATTCCACTTCAGGTTTATAAATTTAGGCCTTGGTTCATGTGAAGTAAGATTAACTTGTTGATGAGTTGGGTGGGTTTGGGGGGTATTTAACTGGCGAATGTGAGTGGAGGCGGGGTCGACGAGCGCGCTACTCCAATGCGGCACTCCGTACGGACGATACGATAGAGTGGTAAAAGATATCAGCCATAAGGTCTGCATTCAAAATATTCAGTCGCACGGAAGAAGTCGAACATTAGTCTTCATGCAAAGGAACATTATCTACAAACCAACTAGTTAATACTTTATGTAACAGGCAACTTTACTTGTTCACGTCATTATAGTTTTTAACTGCGAACAGTCTGGATGAGAAATTGTCACTGCTACTGCTACATCAGTTTTTGAACGCCCAAGAAAATTGTTTACTTGGTTAACCCGCTCTCGCTTCAGAGAAAAAATATTAGTTCATGCACATTTGGTGCCGTATTGACATTTGATTATTAAATCCAATAATCTCAGTGTGATTGTTTATCGAAGTTAACATGAAGTTAAGGCGTACATCTTACGCCAGGCTACAAATGCAAATGAAAATGGAAGCTTTACAATCCCAAACTTTTTCACAAGACAATTGTTGGTCATACTCTTCCAGTTCAAATAAGATAGTAAATCAGAGAAAGCAAGATTATTTCAGATGGCCGACTGCGGCTACATCAAGACAGGCCAGAATAACAGGTTAGAGTTATTGATTATTTTCTTTAAATGTTTTCAATTGCATGCATAGTGTCATTTCATTTATAAAAATAACATTTTCGCAGGGTACGGCCATAGGTTTGCAAGGCCATTTTGTATTCGTATGTTATGTTTCTTCTTTTGTAAGGAGATGTTTTGCATGAATGATAGTTTTAGTGATAAAGTCGTTTAAACTATAAATGCTGCAAACTTTCGTCATCTGAATCTTCAATTGGATTTGAATTAACAGCTTTGCCACTTGAAGATATACATTTTCAAAATAAAGACTGAATCGCAATACTATATTGGATGCATGAACTCGTAAACTATTAGTGTTATTGTTAGTGTTATTTTGTTATTGTACTATATTCGATCTATCAGAACAATACGTACGGGAATACTTGATGGGATTGTGTACATACCGTCATAGCCAGCTGCAGTTGTATTAATGTAGACCTAAACTGATTAATTAATGAGTTCTAGAACTACTATGGTGTCTGGTGTGGTTTATTTTGTTTTATGGTGAATCGGCTTGGTTCCGCTTTGGGGATTTCTATTTAGCTTCAATCTATTCGTTGTATTAAATTTTCTCCTTCCTTCTGCTAGAAATCTAAATCTACTTCCCCCTAATCCGGTCCTGTGGCACTAACATTAGCCCACTGAACAATTTTAGCCTTATTTTTATCGATTTATGTAACGGGGCTACGTGAGACATGCACCTGTCAGCTTCTGTATTCTGTTGTGTGGTGCTTTTCTCAAGTGGCATTTAGTTGATTCGTTTCATTCAAATGCCAGTCAAAGATGAAACTCGAAATGTGTAGTTTTTACTTTGATTTACCCCCAAGTATGGCTCTTTGCTATTAGCCAAACCGTAGCCAACTCAACTAAACTATTCAGTTTATATTCAGTTTGTCAAAGTATTAGTCTATCCATACTTGTATTCATATTCGCATCATCTTTTGATTCTACGATTTCGAAGATCATATATTAGGCTAAAAGAGTCGTCCCAATACCCAATGCATTATGAACAAGCAAACCCAGCCTGATTCTGACCCTGAGCTTAAAACGAACATGAATATTTCAATGTCAAACAATAAAGCAATATTGACGTCAGTCCACGCATTCTCAAAATGTTTGTTTTCTAATTAAAGTGTTTCAACTCAGGCCTTCTCATATTGCTCTTAGCCGCCCGCTTGTCTTTAAGTGGCTGGATTCCAAGTTACACAATCAACCTAGTTATTCATCATTGATTTATTTCTTTGCAGGCAAAGGTCGATTTGGAAAGCGTCCTCCTTCTATTACAATTGAGCGTGGAGGTCAATCATCAAATGATAATTCAAATGACTCTGGATTTGGATGGGACTCAAATTCAGAATCTCAGTTCAGCTGGGGAAGTACAGAAGACTTGAGGACAATTGGACGCCACTCATCTGCTGCCAATACTCCGAGTCCGCCTTTCAGGAACTCGGCTTCTGAGGTAAGGTTTCGTTTCATTGAATTTGTAGGTTTTTAACACAATGTGAAACGGGTTAGTTTGTCTTTTACTTTCCCGGCTTGGGTGTTGACTCCCGCTACGCTAGCACTTAGCCATGACCGCTTCCTCATGCCAGTTGCGTTATGTAGCGGATCGAAACGCACGCATTCCGTGCGTGTGAGTCAGATAAAGAGAGCAAGGATGTCTCACATTACTTGTTCGTATTTAGCTAGGAGAATGGGCCGCCGCACAATAAATAACCGAGTCCGTTTGTTTTCGGAATCCATGAATGAACTTTGATATTTATATCATAAATAGGATTAGCTCGGCTAAATAGGTACATGGGTATCAAACTTGTTTACTTGTTGCCTATTCTATTCTGTTCCAGAAAATGAGGTATGTTCATATTCGTATTATATGTATGGAGTTTGCCCCCCATGAGTCAGATGCGTGCTTGAAGGCACACCCATGAAAACTATGTTTGTTTACACCGAGAGTTTTTAAATCTCTTTTTGACCATAATGTTTGCAATTGCAGTGTTCAGTCAGTCTTATTATCGTAAGACGGGATTTTTTATGTCCTCATATTCAATTTCTGTCATCCGTGATTTTCCAAAGATTTGTCAGGGATTGACTTGTGGACACTGAGGTTAAGAGTTAGGGTTCATGTACATTCTACGTCAATATCTAAGTTCAATAAGATATGTACAAGTGGACCAGTAATGACGGTAAGCAAGAATTACAAGTCAATAATGTCGAGTGATATGGTAAATATGAGAAATAAAAGACGACCTAACAAACTGAGTCGTAAACTAATTATATGGAATGCCAGGGTCGTGTGCTAGTTGGAAAACAAAATTTTCGGCATTAGCGTCATTCCGGAAAACCACTAAACAACGTTCTTAGTTCTTAATCAAATGTTACATGAAGAAATATTAAGATTAAGAAATAGCTTTTGCTGATGTCCAATGAGCATGGTGAATATAACTTCTTCAGCTTTAGAATTAAGCCGTTTTCCGTAGTCATTAGAAGGATTCAAATGATTCCTTAATATTAAACTGGATAACATAACTGGAACGCATATTACTGATGCAGTTGTTTGTGTTAGTTTATGTGAAGAGGAGAGAACGGACGATAACAATTTTCACTTGCCTACTCATATCCTATCCTTAGAAGTAGGTGAGTTGTTTCAACACTACTTTGTCCGACAAGATTAACTAACACGAGTTTGGCACATGATTCCAACGAGTTCATTTAAAAGGGATATGACTATCCTATACACTCCCATCCCACCAACCAGTTATAGTTGTTGGAATGATAAACAGGAAATAGTAAACAACTCACGTCTTGCGATGTGTTGACTTCGACATCTATCTATTCCAAATACATTACTAGCCTTCCAGTCAAAATGGAATTTGAACCCTGACTGAGTCGGTTGGAATACGAATAGAAGGTAATAGATCCACCCACCTGCCAACTGTTTTTGTACTTGATGATAAATATTTCAAATACAATTTTTACGCAATTCCTCCATCCTCACCATGAAAATAGCGCATAGTAGCTTTGTTCATACTTAAAATTATTCATCTTATAAATTTGAATAAGGTACTGGTAATACCCGTATTTAGATTTTCGCTATAAGCTGAGGATATCTTGAATGAAATATGAATTAAATCAAAATTTTAAAATTTTATGGAGATTGGAAATCTGATTATATGCGCTACAAATCTTATCAATGAGTACAAAATGCGTTTAGTTCTTAAACTTAATTTAACGAGAAATGGTTTGTATTTCTGAAAAGTCAAATGCGAAGTTGAACTGTTGCAATCCTATTGGACTGTGGGTTGTCAGATTGACGACTAACTTATCATAGCGTCTCGGTTTGTCAAGGTTGGTTATAATACTTGTGGCGTAGAATAAAGTTATTACAGCTTCCCGAATAAACTAAAAATTATTCATCGAACTAATCGCAGCAGTTGAATGTTTTCCATCGAGGAAGGCAGTTTAGAACTTGTTGTTTGCGAGTACACACAGACACAGGTAGGCATAATTTGTGCTTGACATTAAGTGCATCCGCTCATTCATGAGATTCGGCCAACCTCTTATTGGCTTCGCGGATTTCGTTGATCACATGGATTGAAATCACGTTCTTTCGTTGGGTGAGGATATTGACAGAATTTGTTAGATTAATTAACTATTTTATTTGCATCGACATGCGTTCATCAACATTTCTTTGAATATTGTGCTTAGTTTGAGAAAACCTCGCGCAATTTCATAATTAGTTAAATGCCTGGGATAAAGCTTTATTACTTTAGTCCGTAAATATAAAAGGGGTTGTACTCAGAATTGGACTTAAATAACCTCAGCGGCAAAGGGCGAAGTTACTAAACCAGTAGTTTGAGCTACCAAGCCAAGCCCTCATTCTAGCATTTCGTACGAGTAGCTAGCGGCTTAAACTAGAGAAAACTGGATTTTATTTTTTTTGCTTGTGATTCTGTAATCTGCAAATTTGTCTGCTGATTCCAAGAAATGAATTGATCTCTTACGCAAGTAGTAAGATGATAGGGCAGGAAAGCGACACATTCACGACCTACCCTTCACTAGACTTGTTTTTACAAGCGCTGCTGAGATTCGCTATTTGCAAAGTCAAGTAGAAGCAGATACTGTAACTGCTAATAGTGATTTGACTTTGCATGGAATTAGCATTTTCCAAGGTTGTCTTGTAGCTGCTACTACTACATCTGTACATTTCAAATAGACATTGAAAAATAGATGTGCATGATACTTCTGCTCTCAACTTCGAAGCCCATTTTCTCCTTCTCAGTTCTGAGAAAGAAATTGGCTTTGGCTGAGGTTTCGTGTTTTGTTTTAGGATCAGAGATTTGATACTGATATGGTTTTACTTGTGCATATTATGGCATAGAGGAGAGCTAGAATTTCATTTTTGTTTTACTCGAAGAATGGCAGAAAAATACAAAATATCTCATTTCTGTTGTTGCATAATAATTCTAACATTGGTTTGAAAAATTCAACTTTTGACGCATCAACCGTCGCTGATAGAAAGCTAAGTTGATTTGCTAAAATATTAATAGATTGCTGAATTAATTACTAAAATGCCCAAATGAGACCGCTTAGTGTGACAGTTGGTAGTTGGATTACACCACACTCTTTGTGCTCAGGTTTGTCATTTGTCTCCAGCCTTTCCTGTACGAGTAGGTTGACCTTCGGTTGAGCACACAGACACCAATCGATTTTTCTTTACCTCAGACAACATTGAATTCTCTCGCATGTTTTTGCGAAAATGCTATGCTTATCTTATCTGTACAACTTGACATTTCACTCTACAGAGATCCCTATATTTTACGTCATTTCAAATAGACAGCTAAAAATCGATATGGAATTACCGAATATTTGAACGAGCCTGTAATGCTATAAGAATGAACTACGTTTGCGTGTAAATTACTGCTAAGGACGACTTCCGTGACCATAATATATGGAAATAAATTCCTTGCTCTGCAAAATTAGTGCCATAACTTAAGCTGGGAAGAGTTAAATCGTCGACATAGAAGAGAAGGATTTCGATTTGCATGACAATTGTTTTACTAGAAGAGGCGAGAGTACGTGTGCACCTATAACAATCAAATTGTAATGGCATTTATTCACTGGCACTAGAGTTCGGATAATCCAAAGCCCAGTACTTAATAGTAGTACTTTAATTATGCATACTTGGGGTTAAACTTTAGTCAATGCAGTAGAATAAATCTCTAACTAATTCCCTACTATACTTTAGTTGCTGCTTAAGTAGGTTGTACTACTACGTCGTCCAAAAATCTCCAGTGCTGCTATCTCATATGCCTTTCGTGAAGGAAGAGTTAATGACCATTAGCAGTAGCATTACTGAGCTTTTCATTTATCTGACCTGGTGTTCAAAGTTCTGATTTAGTATTACTGATTTATAAAATACCATTTAAATATCAAAATTATAATTTAAAATCAAAAACAAATTTTTGTAATCCTATAATCGGGTGTAATTAGCTTGTCTGAATCAATGCAAAGAAGAGTAGTCGAGTACACAAAAGACTCATGAGCCAAGTCAAATGCACACCAAGCGTTAACTCGTGCGTGTGTTTGTTATTTCAATAGTTAGAGCGGTTCAAAGCTATAAGCTATAAATGTGACATTGCTTTGCTATATTGAACCTGAAATGTTTCGCAATCGGTGTGAATAAAATGTAAATTTCCATCGATATTGCTCCAATTACCTTTGCCCTATTCGAAATCAGCCAAAGGACAAATGGACTTGGGGTACACGTTTCTAGCCTTCATAGCATTTCAAATTTAGGCAAATTGTTTTATCCAATTATCTTGACTGTTTCTACTACTTGGACGTCTAGCTTTCAAATGGTTTTCGCCAATCACGAAGGTTTCATCAGTGTTAAGAAAAGTATTTTTCATTATTAGCGAAGTCACAATTATTTAATAGCCAACTTATAATTTTTTTGCAGAAATATCTCGGGCTTACTGGGAAGCCGGAACTTTCAAGAATCATTGATACTAAGCCATATATTGAACAGTTGCACTCAGCTTCGGTGTGGTCTACAGGAAAAATGTACGTATTTAATAATTTTTATTGCTGCGAATATTAAAAAAAGGGTCAATGAACTGACAAAATTACTATTTCATCAGGTCTACTGTGAGCTCGGCAAATGATATGACGACCAACTTGCTGCCGATAGAAAGTCATGGGACGCTATCTCAACCACTGCCGGTTCCATCAAACAGTTTCCCAGTTTCACCAGTTCCTGTCAAGCGTACTAGATTCAATTTTCAGACTCCGGCAATTCCATCAAAATCTGGTCTGAAGCTCAGGAATCAAAATCAAAATTCTGGAGAATACACACACTCTAGAAATAATTCTGGAAAGAAGATTCCTGGAGGAGGAACTCCTACTCTTGCTTCAGCACTAGCCCCTGTGTCCAGGGATGGCAGTGTTCAGCTCCTGATTTTGGCCCAACCAGAAGAACAACACAGAGCTCGCTATCAGACAGAAGGAAGCCGAGGAGCCATCAAAGATCGTAAAGGGAATGGTTTCCCAGCCGTGCAATTGATTGGCTACGATAAACCAACTACACTGCAGATTTTCATTGGCTCTGATCAGGGAAAAGTCAGGTAATGCTCAATAGATTATCAATTCAATTCAATTTTTAAATTTCATTTATTGCTCAATTAAACTATTTAATTTATTTTTCACTAGTCCACACATGTTTTACCAAGCGTGCAAAGTTAGTGGCAAAAGCTCTACTCCATGCAACGAGAAAAAAGTGGAAGGTACCATGCTGATAGAAATCGAATTCGAACCTTCAAAGGAAATGATGATCAGGTACTTAATTTTTTTTTACTTTCACTAATGTTCAGCATCTCATTATTAAATTATTTTCTCAGTTGCGATTGTGTCGGAATTCTCAAAGAACGAAATGTAGATGTGGAGCAAAGATTTCCATTCCATCATGCATCTTCGAGCCGAAAGAAGTCGACCAAGTGTCGATTGATCTTCAGAACAACTATTATTAATTCCGAAGGACAAGAAGAAGTTCTACTAGCTGCGTCATTACCCATCCTTTGCAGTAAGAATAGTCTATTCGCATTTAATTTAGAAAACTGAGCTATTTTGATTAAAATGTTTGTGTTCGTCTGAACAGCTCAACCACCTGGTCAGCCAGAAATTTGTAAGAAGTCATTGTCTGAATGCTCAGCTGAAGGAAGGGAGGAATTGTTTATAATCGGAAAGAACTTCTTGAAAGATACGAAAGTAGTCTTCCAAGAGGAATCAACTCAAGGAGAATTGCTTTGGGAAGCCAGAGCAGAAATCCAGAAAGATTACTTACAGCAGGTACTAAAATTATTTTTGTGTATCCAGCGGTGTTCAATTAATTTCAGGCATTTAATTTACCTTTAATTTATTTTGATTAGAATCATTTGATTTGTGTCATACCACCATACAAGAACATACACATTACAAGCCCAGTTGATTGTAAACTCGCTGTTTGCTCTGGCGGTAAAATGAGCGAGCCAAACAGGTTCACATATTTACCGAAATTTTCAGCAGGTAAGGCTACACTTTGCCAACTTTTTTGTAGTGATTTGTTAGTGCTTGGTTATAAGGATTGGCCGTTACTCCACAGAGATTACTCCGTTCTAACCATACCTCATGTTTCTGGGTATAAAAATATTTGATGAAATTGAATGTAAGAGTAGGGACTAGAGTGGGTAGATTGGAAATTGGAATGTGACTCGTTGGTTCGGATGTAAAATGGGAAAGGTGAAATCTCTGGGGTGACCTCTCTGTGAGAAGCAATGTCTGCTTTTATATAGTCTGAGTACTTTTTAATTATAATATGAAATGTCGTATACTTTCCTATCATTTCTTATGACCGCATCAAATCTTTCTTGTCTATATTAGTACCTTTTTAGTACTACTTGTAGGACCCACTTTTTGTAAAAATGAATTCGTGCAACGACAATAAGGTTAAATCATTTATGCATATTGCGCATTCACAGAGAGTACGGCCAGTCTTTACCCGGTGATTGATATTGTATAGCTGTGGGATGAATGAAATCTATCTACTGTCTGTCAATGTCCACTCGAAAATTCAATAAAATGTCGTATACTTTCCTATCATTTCTTATGACCGCATCAAATCTTTCTTGTCTATATTAGTACCTTTTTAGTACTACTTTTGCCTGACCAGAGTTCCAAATATTTTCAAAACTTTTTGTGGGACCCACTTTTTGTAAAAATTAATTCGTGCAACGACAATAAGGTTAAATCATTTATGCACATTGCGCATTCACAGAGAGTACGGCCAGTCTTTACCCGGTGATTGATATTGTATAGCTGTGGGATGAATGAAATCTATCTACTGTCTGTCAATGTCCACTCGAAAATTCAATCAAACGTTTTTTTAGTTCTAACATTTTCATTTTTGCTTCTTAAAGGACAGCAAATGCAAATTTTTATCAGGAGTTGGACATTAACAGAATAAGAATGTTTCTTGTGTAAATGTTTGGACTTATAATGAACGATATTTTTGGCCATTAAAGGGCGATTGAAATGCAAAATTTTGATTAGTCCAAAATCAGTGCTTAAAAACAATTATTAGTATTGTTAGTTTGTTTTAATTTTTCATTGTCAAATAATTGGAAATTGTTACATTATAGTTGCAATCATTACGTGTATTTTTATTTTTTTCATTGGCATATTGTTTTCAGAATGTATAACGTCTTGAGTTTGTTCATAATTTAATTTCATCTTAGCACAAGCACTGATTTTGATTAAGTTATACAGTTCCTCCGGAATGCTCTTACCCGATATTTTTTTACTAAAATTAAATAATCAGAAAGAATTTGATGAATTTGAAGAATTTAACTGTGGGAGTGAGATGAGGAGGAACTTGTAACTTTGGAAGGTGAGTAGTGTCAGATCAAGATCTGAACTGACTTTTGAATATTTGCCTTTCTTTGCCCTTTATATAGCATCGTAAAGTTTCACTCAAAAAGAGAGATGTAGTGCAGCTCGTCAGCGACTGCCATTCACCTAGCCCTTTGGCGACACATTGGCCCTTGAGCCGCAGGTTCCGCATATTTACAAAACAATACCTTTTTCTACACAATACGACACACGACAGAACATGCATTCAAATTCTACATGCACTACATCTGAGTTGGTTAAACTTTTTATCATGGCAATTGACTTTTGATTTTAAATGGAAAAGTTTTTGACTTAAGAATTTTTTATCACTAAAGATAAGCTTTTCTTACTATTGATGTTTGTTACTTTTTTTAATGACTTTTTGTTTGTCAATGAAGGGAAAATGAATGTCTGTTTGCACTGAATGGAATTTTTTGAAGTTGCCGTGATAAGGAAGTCAATTTCGATCTGTTAAATTCTTAGAAACGTAAATTGATTTTTTAACATTTTAAGAACACACATGTTGTACTTGTAATTGTTAATAAGCACCACTCACAAACAAGCGAGTTTAAGTTTTAACTGAAAAAAAAGTATTTTATCATTTTTATTTTTTTTAAATCTTGCAAGAATAAATTCATTCTAATTTTTCAATTGTCCACGCATTACACGATACATGTCTGTTGGATGTTTGGAATCGATTTAGCCCTGTATAGAATTAATTTAATTTAAAGCTTTTGCAGTTTAAGTGCCTCAGATATTTTTTGTTGCTCTTGCTCTGATTGGGATTTAGTTGGCTTGAATTTATCGAAAGAGGATTAAAAACAAAGTCTTAATTGTTTTCCTTCCTTGAACCTTAGAGTGTTTTTGGTTGTACTTTTGAAATCCTGTGATCTCTAGATGCACCATTTCACTCCCAGGTGAAAGGTTGTTGAACTTCGAACTGATAAAGTTAGGAAATTGAACGGAGTTGTAGGAGAGGTCAGATTAACACATTCCAATTCTACACATCGCACACATTTACCACAAGGAAAAGATTTCTACTTGTTTTGTTGCAGGGGATTGGTGGCCCATTAGCTCGGTATAAGATTGATGTTTTAACTGGGTTATGCAGGCATTTTGAATATGATCTCAACTCATTGAATCACTGTACTTTGGTCCGATGACCAATGGAGGGAGGGGATTAGTTTATGGGGTCATGGCATTTTTCTTAATTATTGTATAGCCATTCTGGTGAGATCGTGGTATTCCTGATTCGATTCAGGAATGCAAATTGCTTGCATAATCGTTTACAGGGAATGGTCTTCATTCAGAGCTAATTAAACAGCATTGTCTACAAATACAACTCGGCTCGTGGAGAATCTAATAGATTTTTTATCTCTAGCACACATTATTGCTGTTCCCACTACAGCCGGATCACACATTGATACCATGGATTCTTGTAACGCGGCTCTGCAACAAGGGTTGACATGTAAGTTGACAGTTTGAGGATCCATTTACCAATTATTATTAATTTTAATTTACCATAGCAGATAGCCAACCCACTACTACTTTAGCATTGTCCTTACCCGTTACTGGAGTATCAGTCGTTCAAACAGAAGTGGAATCATTGATTGGAAATACCATTTCTTGCCAGGAATCCGGGAGTGAGTTTTCTTGTTTTGTTTGTTAGTGATATGGAGTCTTTTCGTATTATTTGGCAATCAAGTCAAACTTGGCCACTTTTCGATTAACGACAATGACTATGATTCTTAGATATGGCGTCTGGACTGGCAGTTGCATTGGGAGCACAAGGAAGAAGAACTTCCTTGAATCCAGCCCAAACTGTATCTTTTGACAGCGCTTTGTTGAATACTACTACAATGCAACAAGAGCGAAATGTTGTTAGTGAGTTGCAATCATTGTTGGATCAGAGTTCCCAACAAGGGCTCTCCGATATCAATGATTCCAAAGAGCGGGATGGAATCAATCAACAATCACATCTCAACATCGGTGCGACCTCATTCTTGGGTCAGAATTTGGGAGAGAATCTCGTTCTGGGAAGTATGAATTATCAGGGCAACACAATCCCAACTACCACCCAGTCGATGTCTCTTTCCCTTCAATTAACAAACTATCCGGACATAAATCGTCAACAACAACTAAGTCCGACTATACAACAATTTCAGGGCTCTGAGCCTGGCACTTTGAATTGCTTAATGGATTCTGGAGTCAGAGATATGATGAATATGAACAATGCGCCTAGAGACCAGCAGTTGCTTCCAATTTCAGATGCCCAGAGCAGCATGATTTCTGGAGTCCAGGTAACTCATACCACCGGAGCATTGACCACAATGGCTACTTCAGATACAGGATGCATTACAACTCAGACTTTAATGATGAAAACCGAGCCAGTGTCTCCTACACATCAAATGGGACCTCAGGCTGCTCAGATTCAAACCCCTTCAAGTGGAGCAGGCATGATGAATATGATGAACCATGAAATACCTCATCACGAAGGAGGAATTGCCAATGTTCTGACTGAGATGACTGACAATGAGCTTCTCAGCTACATCAATCCAAGCTGTTTTGACCAAGGTAAAGTTTCATATAAAACTTATACGCAACACTTCCATGATTTATTTAATTAATTCTTAAATATTGGTTTTGCAGTTATGAAGTGTTGCTGAACATGGTTTTCAACGTGAAATTCAATTCAATTCTCCGAAACTATTTAATTAGGATGGATATCTTCGTGTCGCAATTAGTTTGAAAGGTTATACATAATATTCCGTAAAATTCAGATGAAATGAATGGACCAATTAGTTTCATAGTTAGAAGTATGTTAGTGGTGTTTTGTGCAGGGATATTTACTCAGAATATGCGTCTTATTTTATTAGGAATCCCATGTTGTTCATAATTAGCTATTAACGATGTAGATATACCAAATTATCAAGCTCTAGTAAGGAACCTCGCCTCTAGAAAGGACGTTCAAATGAAAAAAAATTATTTTAAGGGAAGTGGTTCAAAGAGGTTTCTTGGTTCATTTATCATATAGTGTTTATATATTATTCAGGGTATTCGTAGTATTCAGGGTGTAGTTCAGGTCAATTTTGGGTTTCAAAAGAAGGTAAGCAGGGTAAAGCGCTGGTAGTAAATTTTAGCTCATTTAATAATTGTTAATTGCCTAGGACTTATTTTTGCTTAGGTTGAGACAATCAGTTGCATGTAGTTTATTGTAGTGAGTGCACTTCATGGGTGTATGCAAGGGAAATACAGTAAAATTATATTGTATTTCTCTTGGATGTATGCATTATAGAATGTTAGAAATATTTTGTGAATTTACGTACCATATTTACATGCATGTGCTCTCATACTACTATAAACTTTTGTAGAGTTATCTAACCTAGTTATGGTTTACCTTAAACAAGCAGAATAGAATAGATAATTTGCTTCAAGACGCTTAATTTGGAATTTACGTTAGGATTTAATTTTGTTAGATTATAATGGGTAAATTTTATAGTAATTACCATAAAGAAAATATATTTACAATTTTTTAGAGGCGGTTGGAAAAACAATCCTGAAGTGTGGGAACACGAGTTGTTCTCGTGCAAGAATCCCTAGGAAATTGGCTATACGTCATCTCCCATGCAGACGTTGTTTCTCTACGTCTATTATGACAACATCGATTGTACTATTAAGTGTCTCACTATATCGATGTTGCCTCGAGGTAGTAGTTAAATTCCACAGATGTAAATAGAATAATGGATTGTGGATTGTAAATTGAACTGTAAATACTGTTTGTACCTGTCTTGTCCATGTGATGGAGCAATGTTTAGTGATGAAAATGGGTGCATGAGATAGATGGATTTATTGAAAATTTAAATATATTTGATGAATATAGATAATAATAGATTATTTAATTGGAAATTTTACTGCCCAAAATCTACTACAATGCGTTTAAAGTCTTTAGAGTCCTTTGGTTGTGATGTGAGGAATTAACGGGTCGAGTTTAGTTTTCCTGCTTCAATCGTGGAGAATTTTAGTTTTACTCTACCCTTTCTTTCTATATTTTGGTGACTGCCATCGTCACGCTTCGATTCGGATCACTACTAATAACCAAGCCTCAGTTAAGTTTCTTGAAATTAATTGTTATTTAAATTTAATTTTGAAAGGTCGATATAATAATTATTTTCGAAACATATTGTAATTTTACCTTAGCTGGGGTTAGTTATTACGAATCGAAGTCAGTATAACTAATTGCAATCGTTAACCCATTATAAAGTTCTACGATGTAGAGCGAAAAAAATTTTTTTAAATTATTTTTTACATCCTCAATCAAGATTCAAGAAGTAGAGACAGCTGTCTTTACATATTTTTAATACGTAACATATTCTCGGAGGTTTTGATTCATGAATGAAGATGAAATGATTAAGCATATTTTCGTAGCCCTTAGTTTTCCTTTAAGCTAGTGAAGAAACCATCTCGAGATATGAATTAATATATTAGTATAAAATATATTCTATGCATAGCTGTTGTTTTAACATAATCGAAAAAATAAAATAAAAAAACAGAACATGAATGTTAGGATATATATGAACGTGAAATTTGTATATTTAACTTATTCTTGTTGAGTTTTGACATTCTTAGTTCGAATAAAAATTTGTTTGGGAAATTACTCAATTCGTAGAATTCAAGCATCTTCCCAATTTGTCCACGTATAACCCCAATATTTTGGATTGCTCTTCTCGTGTCGAATCGGTAGATTTGGTTGGAGTGCTGTTTCATTATACTTGGCCAACTTGACGAGTAACCTGGCCAGTATCTTCGGTTCATCTTTCGCCAGATTATGATGTTCGCAAGGGTCATTTTCAATATTGAATAGGCAAGGTGAATTGTAGGGATCACAAGGCGTAGAAATTGTATTTGTTAGTTCACAATGAACATTCGCATTTTTCTGAGCGTTCACCATTTGCGTGACATTAAACACAAATCCTAATTCAGATACTGCTTGCCCTGCTGAACTGTTGATAATTAGAGGGATGAGGTCATGAAGAGAAATATTAGAATCTCGACCGGATGGACCATACCATCCATCCCACTTTCTTTGTGCTGTTATCGCATCCATAGGAGTTGCACTTCCTTTTAATTAATTGATATTTCATTGGAGTGCTGTTTCATTATACTTGGCCAACTTGACGAGTAGCGTGGCCAGTATCTTCGGTTTATCTTTCGCCAGATTATGAAGTTCGCAAGGGTCATTTTCAATATTGAATAGGCAAGGTGAATTGTAGGGATCACAAGGCGTAGAAATGGAATTTGTTAGTTCACAATGAACATTCGCATTTTTCTGAGCGTTCACCATTTGCGTGACATTAAACACAAATCCTAATTCAGTTATTCCTTGCCCTGCTGAACTGTTGGTAATCAGAGGGATGAGGTCATGGACAGAAATATTAGAATCTCGACCGGATGGACCATACCATCCATCCCACTTTCTTTGTGCTGTTATCGCATCCATAGGAGTTGCACTTCCTTTTAATTAATTGATAATACCGATTAAATTTTGGATATTATTAATTTCTAAGATCTCATGAGTCGATTACCTTGTAAAAGTTTCCAAGGTCCAACTCGTATTGCTGAGTTATTGTAAATATCGTCAATATTGTATAAAAATTCAGTTCGTGCAGATGGTGAACCTGTTCTAAAACCCTTCCATTAGACTAACACCATCAATTTTACCCAGATTTGACAAGTTTCCACCTATGGGGCAAGCATATAAGATCATTCAATGTCATAATTGGTTGTCTAACTTGGATAGTTTGTATTTGGCATCTGTCCTCAATTAACCTACCAATTGCTTCGTACAAAGTTGGTAACCAATCCGTTACATGCATCATGTCAGAGGAAACTCGATTTGGCAATAAGAATGGACTCCAGATCAATCCATGAAATTCTAGTTCCACCTTCCCAGAGCGTGTCTTTAACCTTAAATATTTCAGTTAATAATCACCTTAATACTCCATGATTTGCCAAAAATTCATTAAAATCGCACCCCTCGCAGTGGCCAGTTAGATCCATAATTTGATCCAAACCCTTCAGGCGCTCCACCGTTGTCACTTGTAAATACGATGATAGTATTGTCCAGCATTCCTGCCTTTGATAATTCATTGACAACCAAACCTACAGATTCGTCCAGTTTATCCACTACTCCTGTAAATTTATGGAAAATTATATAGCTATGGAATTGAGCTCATGTACGTAGACAAGTTGACTTGCCGGCATACATTCGCCTTGGAATTTCTGCAATTGTGTCTTCAAATTTCTTTATATTTCTCTCTGGGGCTTGAAGAGGTCTGTATGGATTTGCAGAGTGTGGAGCAATGTGATTTATCATGAGAAAAAGTGGTTGGTTCTCAGAATCATGAGTTTTGGATTATCCGAATTGCTTCTTGGGTGAACAAATCTGTGCTAGTTGGACGAAGAGAGAAAATAATCACGTCAAAAGTACATTATACTAACATTAACAGCGATTTCTTACTCATAAATTCCAAACGCATCAAGGTGTATGGACATGTTCTTGCGGAAATCGTAACCCCAAGTACCCTGAACAAAGATTCATGAAAAATACGATTAAGAACTGCTGTAGTGTAATTTACCGCTTCATATGCAAAATGATCGTAATAATCTTGTAATCCAAGCCAGTATCCAAAATGAGAATCGAATCCTCGATAGGTTGGGGTGTAATATTTGCTCGAGTGGCCAAGATGCCATTTTCCAACCAAATGGGTTGCGTAACCCAGTTCTTTCAAATACTGTGGAAGAAGTTTTTCTTCAAGGGGTAATCCTCCAGAGCCTCCTCCAATAATGACATAATGCTGAAGACCTGAAATTGAACTAAATGATTAAAATTGCCAAGATATGTATGCTAATTAAATTATATTAATTAAATTATAAAGTTTAAGCACATACGGATGTGAATTGGATGTTTTCCAGTCATAATGGCTCCACGTGTTGGAGTGCATAGCGGGGCAGCATAATAATTGTTGAGAATAATTCCACTCAATGCAAGAGCATCAATATTTGGGGTTGGGATTTGTGGAGAACCATGAAAACTAAAATCGTTCCATCCCTTTTCAATAAATAAATTCAATCTAAAAACTGTGTGAATAATTCTTGTGTTTAACATTT
>WJEZ01000313.1:0-32571 GCA_009869925.1 Thalassaphorura encarpata
ATATTTGAAAGCTCAGTTTTTATATTATTGTCCACCTATTTAGGACCTCAAAAATTATCAGATGGCAATGACAGGAAGATGAAAACTTTGGAATTGAAAAATAGTCCGGCCTAGGTTATGGCATTCAATTACCAATTAATTATCGCGTTCATAATATTACAGTATTATCATTTTACCACGCTAATAAAATCTCATGGAATAAACTCAGCATTTTTCTAATTTAGTAGTATTATTAGGACGTGTGTAGTCCCATCATGGGAAAACACAACGAGGGTGAGCCCGTGAGACCAAAGAATTTCTACCCCAAACTATCAAGCATAAAGCGTCCAGACTATTCTGTCTCTAACTAATAAATAGTACTCTGGATTGCTCAACTGGAGCAGCTCTGTCACTAATAGCATTGACAAAAACCGACTCTCTGTTTAGAGTTGAATATCTCAACAAATGTTGATAACTCGAAAATAATGAAGATTATTCGCTAAATAATCAGAAATCTATAATTATAGAATTGATCAGTGTAGCTAACTCTCCATGCCGGACAATGTTGTACGTTTAATGCATAATAAACGAAATATTTGACCAGGTCAGTTCCTAAGGCTCAGCCGTACTCGTCAAATTCTCTTGCTAAACAGCTGGTACTTTAGCAAACTAATACAAAATTGCATATCACTTTTTGTTTGAGCAAAATAGTTTTGAGCAAAAATCAAACCCCAGCCGAAATGCCAAAAAGTTGAATAGATTTGAACAATAATCAAACCCCAACCAAAATGACATCTCAATCCATACATTCATAGTTACGGGTAACAAAATAGTTTTGATAAGAAATCAATCGCCATCAGAAATGCCAAAAAGTCGAATATGCTAGAACAATTCTTCTTTTAAACCTCCATTTTTGAGAACTTCATACTCTTGAAATTAGAGTTAGCGAAACCCGATGGATCTCCTTATGAAGTATGAAATTAGATTTGAAAATTACAAATCATTGTCCATTCGGATTAGTGAAAAGTTCAAGTGTGTCGATGACAAGAACTGAATCAGTTGTTGGAGACAGCTGCATAAAAAACTGTAAACACATCTGAGGAAATTGTGTAATTATTCGGTGCTGGTTGTAATGGCACTTATTCCTAGCAGCTCCATTTAGATGCTTGAATGAAATTACGCAACGAGTGACATCGGTATGAGTAACTCATTTATCGGTGAAAATTACATTAATTGTATTGTGTTTCTTGTGAAATAGCGCCTAATTAAGCATGTAGAGCTGTTGAAGTCCGATCACACCGTTTGTTTCCACAGGAAGAGATAAAGAGTTGGGCTTTGTTAATTAAAACTTGAAAATAAGCAACGTAGTGTAAATTAAGCCTGGATCCAGTTCAAGTGGACGAAAAAACAATAAAATCTTCCTTGCGTCACAATATATATGTATGGGCTAGTTTTCATAACCTTTAGCACAACAAATGGTTTTGGTAGAATCTTTCAAGTTTATTATTTACTCTGTCGGCAATTAGTCATGCAGATCACATCCAATTATGAAATCATTACTAGAACTCGCCTGACTTAAAACCAGAATATAAATATGAATGAAAAGTCAACTGACACCATCATTCATCAGTTGGAACCATTGGGTCTATGGTCCAGTGACTTAAACATTAACTCCTGTGTTTTCATTTTGAAAATAAAAAACGAAATGTATTTTGCATTATTAGCAATCTTTTGCTGGCTTTCTGTTAGCAATGCTGCAATCATTACAAATCTTCCAGTCCCAAGTGGGAATAATAGGATCGTAGATTTTAAAAAGTTTCTAAGTTCTGAAAATGCTTCTGCCTATATGGGTAGTATTATTCCAGATTATTTTCATGTCGACAACATCTCAAATTCTATTCTGTTGGATGAGCGTGGTGTCTTTGAAAATGTGACGGATCAATGTCTCCTTCATGTTGGACACTGGCTAAGGCAATTAACGAACCTAGGCCAAGCTCCATCGTGGTCATTGGAAAGTAAGTCTCAGCATATTTACCCATAAGCAAAAACATTTACTAACCTTGGAAATAACTTTCAGTGATTGACGCCTGGGCTAAATTCCCAGAAGGAATTTTGAGCGGTCACACAATGCTGATGGGAGATTTTGACGAATGCTTGGCTGTACGAGCTAATGATGTCAACATTTCAGGGGAAATATCAGCCTTCAGGGGAAAGTATTGCTTGAACTACGTCATGCCAAACTTTTTACCACTGATGTTTCAACTTGGACATTGTTATCCCTCAAGCTGCACAAATGATGACATTTTAATATTAGTTAAACAACTTTTCCAAACTGAGAATGCAGGTCAACTTGGATGTCAGACGGATGATCCAATCGATTTTACTGGTGGAGACATTGCCATGATGTAAGTTGATTTTACATTACTAACAATTGCATTGATCGCTCAAAAAATTGAATATGTATTATTTCAATTTGTAGCGCTGTTCTTGCTGTTCTAATCGCCTTGTGCATAATGGGAACGGCTGTAGATGTTCTGTTAAGACGGAAACAGCAAGGTCAATTTCAAAGTAAAGGTCAGCTCTAAAAAACTCACACAAGATAAGTTAGTTCAGGGGTAACATGAGATTTTTATTCAACTCAGGTTTTGCGATTGATTCCATCATCGCATTTTCATTTTACACCAATACGATGAAATGGCTGAGCACTAAATCCTCCGGAGATAATTTAGGAAGCATTCATGGGATTCGATTCTTCAGTACAAGCTGGGTCGTCCTAGCGCACACCTACAGTATGGTCCCAGGCCAACCATTATGGAACATGCTGAAGATTATGGAGGTCAGTCTCAATCACTGCATAAGTTTTTCATACATGTAGCAGTTTCAAAATATTTCTCCTTCTATCCTTCAAGATTAACAAAGAGAGTTGGCTCATAACAGTCATATTGAACGGAACTGTTTCGGTTGATACGTTTTTCACACTCAGTGGCCTATTAGTTGCATATGGAATGCTGAAGGCGATTGACAAAGCAAAAGGAAAACTCAATGTCCCAATGCTCTACTTGCATCGTTATCTTAGGTCAGCTTGAGCTTGAGATTTAGATATATTACATTGGCCAACATTATTGCATAATTGAACGATTCGCTTTACTTGTATAGATTAACACCAGCTTATGCATTTCTAGTGGGTATAATGGCGACGTGGTTCGTATATTTGAGGACTGGACCACAGTGGGCAATTATGGAAGTATCTGCTGAAGTGTGCGCCAAGAATTGGTGGCACAATCTTCTTTACATCAACAACTTGTGGGTTTATGGTGAAGGTGACGCAATGGTGAGTCGGAAAAAGCTAAAAACTGAACTGATTCAACTTTTGCTATAATGGTTTACAATTTACAAATTCAGTGTCATGGAGAGACGTGGTATCTTGCCAATGATATGCAATTTTTCCTTATATCGCCGATTTTGATTTATCCTCTCTGGAAATGGAATTTCCTTGGAATGGGCATGATGATATTCGCCACGATTGCTTCAGCTGTCGTTCCATTGTTCGTCACGAGCGAATACAATTTGATTCCAACCGCTATGTTTTTTGCACCGTAAGTTGAATATATTTAAACTTGTACCTTTGTTCCTTCAGTTTTAACAATGTTGAAATTCCTTACATACAGACTTGGAGAGTTGGACAGGTACATGGATTATAACTACGCCAAGCCCTGGATGCGAATTGGTCCTTATTTGGCAGGGCTTTGGGCTGGCTACTTCCTATATTGCAACTCAAAAAATAAGATCAATTTACCCAAGTTCGTTCCTGCGTTGGGATGGCTCATTTCAACTGGGACAGCTTTAACAATTCTTTTCGGAGTTCCATCCTATTTTGAAATGGTTCCAGAATATACCAAAACAAGTGCCATGTTCTATGCTGGACTTCATCGCCTGGCTTGGGGATTCGTGATTTCTTGGATCGTTATCGCATGTAAAATGGGATACGGTGGATGTATCAATGATTTTCTGAGCTGGAAAGTCTTCATGCCACTTGGAAGACTTTCATTTTGTGTATATTTGATTTCATACCAGCTCCAAATGCTTTACCACTTCAGTATTCGACATGCAGTTTCATATGATCCGTACTCAACGGTAAGTACTAAGATTGGGCTAATTGTACAATTACTTTACCATCGAATTTAATGATTTATTCTCTGCACAGACAAATATGTACTTCGCGCACATGGTCATGTCTTTCCTTATCGCATTTGTGTGTTGTATTACTATGGAGTCACCATTCATAGCCCTTGAGAAACTCATCTTCGGCGGAGGTAATTGATCAACTCATGAAAATTATTTTTTAGTAAATTATATTAAACCCATTTTATCCCATTAGGATCAAAACCATCTACAGAGGTCTTGCCTAGCAAAGTTTCGCCGGACACAGAAAAACCAAGCAGTTAGACATAACAGCCAATCAAGCAATTTTATTATGTCTCCTATAGACTACTGAATATTTTAATGACATAATCCCATGTACTCATGTAGCACTACTTTTTGTACAATGAATTTTTCAAGCAAACCTGGAAAATAAAAAAATCAAACGTCCTTGAATGAAAATCCTAGACATTTTTTTCTTTTATCCCTTGCTTCTGCTTCGAAGCCGACTTCTTTTAGTAGAATCAATTTATCCAAAGTCAATATGCATTCCCTAGCCTTACGATTTTGAACATATATGGTTCTTTAAGAATCGTGCTGTACAGAGACACGCACGAATAGAATTCCTATCCGCACCTCCTCTCTGAATGAAAAATTCTGAAAAGGGAGGAACTATGTAACCCGCCTTAATGGTTTGAATTAAGGGAGCCAAGCAGAGCATACAAAAGCAAACCGCCCAAAACCAAGCCAAGCCAAGCCACGCCGCAGTATTCTGCGTCTTGGCTCTTTCGTCGTATTGAACTCAACCTGGAGAGACGTGCACCGTCTCTCAGTCTTGGAGTAAAGTGGTGGAACTAAAAATTTTCTTCAGAATTTTCTATCAGTCTCTCTTCGCATCTTCTGTGACTATCATCATCTACTGCTATACAGGGTGAGTGAAAAACTTAATTATCATTTTTTCCGTCTTTCTTTAGTCAAAACTGAGGTATGGGTCCGTTCGGCTTTGGCGGCACGCCAATCCCGCTAACGTAAGTACGGTTAGTCCAATTCTATAGCTCCAAGAACTAGCACTCGTCAAGTATAGGAAAATGTCATAGGACTGCAAACCATGTCCAAAGAACGTAAACCTTAATGTACTTTTCCTTAAAAATGGCATGGGCCCTGGCGCCCCTGCTAAGTAATGGTCCGCAGCCATTTTTCTCTGTCTGTATGAATGACCCATTCTTCTTTGCTCTAACGCAAGGGTTTAATTGTGACTGATTGCATTTGTTCAGGCTTTAAGGACTATACGAATAATCCACTAATAAAGGTTTTAATCTAGCAAGACTAAACGGGTGCAGAAAATGCGTATTAGTAATCTATCTCTGGGTAGCAAAGCAAGAATGCAGTAAAAGCCAAAACTCAAAAGCCACCCTCTGGCTGAATTCATTTCGTTGAAATCAAACTAAAGTTGTTGCAGAGAAAATCTCAGAGTAATGAATTGTAATGATGAAAATAATGAAAATAGTAATATAGCTCAAAATAGCGCGTACTCGACTTTATCCAGGTTTGAGCCTTAAGATTTTCTCCAGGTACTCTTTTGAGTTAACTGAATAAATAGTACAGTGTGTGTTTAGTTTTTCAGCTAGCATCCTTTATCTTGCTGCCAATTGCCAAATTATTAATAGAATTCCATGAAGTACACACTTCCCCCCGTATAAACTATGCATTTCATTAGTAAACTTTCCTACTGACTGAGTTTTTCAGTATATTTTTTAGTACAGTTGAGGTTTACTTTGCTGGGTCAGATTGAATATAGATAAACCAGTTGTTCCCTTCCCCTTAGGACAAAGGGCAAAAGGAAATGAACGAATTCGATCCTTTGCTGAGACATTGTTTTTTCTTTTGGCTATCGTGGGAATGAAGCTGAAGAGTGCTGACGCTGCGAAAACATTTATAATAAACTCAAACTGCTTTTCATATCTGATAAAAAAATAAAAAAGTGCAAATGCAAGTAAGTTGAATTGCATCACTTCTTTCGTATTATAAGTTAACTAAGCAAAAGTCAGCAAAGTAAAACCATGGATGGAGTGAAGCGAACGGCGCCTGTGGAAATTACGTGTTGAGGCCAGACCCGAAGCGAACCCGACACCGTAGCCAGCTCATGTTAAGTTGAGGCTAAAACGACAAACCGCTGAATTTGCAGTTTTTCTAATTCCTTATTGGCTTAACCAAATTAATTAGAGTTGATTATTCTGCCTCTTTATCTTAGGGCATAAATAAATATTGTAGGATGATAAATTGTGTGTTAGATTTAATGAATAAACCCAAACCCAAAGCATGCATGCTTAGATAGGTTTTTAGGGTAGAGAAGAAACGAAAGGGTTAGAAACGGGTTGATCATTGAGGATGATTGAGACAGAGGGAAAAAGAAAGGATTTGGCGGTTGAAGCTTGGGCGCTAACTCTGTCCATCCGAAAATAACTTGTGTATTTTACACTACTCGTATACTCATCTGTCTGTCCTATGGGATTTAAAACAGTTTCTAACTGACTCATTTGTTTTTCTGCCTTTGTTTGTGTTTGTGTTAAGTTTTTATTTCTAATTTTGGGTTATTCGCAGCAGCAGTAGACAAAAGTCGGCTAATTAGTTAATCCATCCACGATGCCGGCGAGGGCAAGGGGAAGACGACGAAAAGTAGTAAAAGATGGAAATGAGCAAGATTCCGCATCAGAGCGCAGCAGTGGAACCTTGACTGTAAGTGAATAAAATTATAATGAGTGGAGTCCTATTTTTAGTAGGCCAAAGGTTGTATTTGTATTTTGTATTGTGAATTAAATCAATTCAGTTCCTCAAATTGACTAGCTTACTCTAATACTAATTTACTGGCTGCATGTTTTAATATTTACTTATTGAGTTTTGGCATTGGAATTTGCAGATAGCTGGTTCGCCAAAGGCGCTGACCGCACATGAGAAATTGGTCAAAGAGCTTCTCGGCCAAATAGTTGTTATTTTGGCTAATTATCAAGATGATTCTGACAACGAGGATAAATATTTTGATGAAATGTGTGCACTTTATCTGGCAGTATGTAAAATATATTTCAAATTATGTATAAACTATTATTCAACTTACTATATCTAATGGACTATTTAATTTTTAATGACTGTTTTTCTAGTCTGACCGAGCAGCCTTTGTGGAAGCGTTTATCGACATTTCATACGTTCCGTTCAGTAGAGGGGCGGAAGATTTGTCGGAGTTTATTTACCAAGTAATGACTGATATGGATAAATCAATACCTCTGAGCAGCGAAGAAAACAATATGAGCCCTGTTGTAAGGAACCAAAAAGGATTTAGAGGCAGATGCCTCTTCTGGATCACACAGGTAATGAAATATTTTATGAATTTTTGCCTTGCGAACCTTTTTCATTATCAACAAACTAAGCTGCAAATATAAACCATTGTTTGGTTGCTCCTTAATTTATTCCACAAAATGTTTCTTCAACGTGGGGGAGAAAGGTGTGTGTGTCGAATGGGGAATTGTAGACTAAATTGTGCAATTACTTATATATTTCAAGAAAATGATGGACCGAAACAGCGACGCTCGAGCTCGTCTCGTTGAAGCGGGTCGCAGAATTATGAATACTTTCCCAAGAGGACTGGAAAATGAAGTTGGAAGAAGGATGATGGTTAAGTTGGTTAATGCAATTCTCAACCGTCTAGATGTAAGAGCCCGCAGTCCTTATTACATTTAGATTGGTTAACCGTAAAGAGATTTATTTTTGTTGTATTCATGTTATTCTCTGATTAGGACAAGATAGTTGATGTTCGTGTAGAAGCGGTTTTAACTTTGTGCTTATTACAAGATAAAAATGCTCCAAAAAAGTGTCCCGTTACTGAAAGTAAGTTCTTAGGGCGGAAATTATTGTAGGTATTAAGTTCTTTAATAATAACCTATGATTTTTTACGTGTAGGGCTAATTTTCACCATGAAAGGTGATGCATCAACTAATGTCCGCAAAACAGTTATTGAGAATGTCACGTTTTTCAAAGAGGACATAAAGTATTTGCTTTCTGGCGTCAATGATAATAGGGCTGATATTCGAGCCTCAGTTTACAAGGCCTTGGTGAAAATTCAGAAAACAACTTTTGAGTCAAGCGTCAGGGACTCGATTATAACTAGCGGCTTGGACGACACATTTGGTAATTACATAAATAAGTAAACTTTTAAACTTTGATTTGTATGAATTAAATGGCTAACTGAAGTAAGACCAGTTTTATGGCGTTTACTACGTACCGTATTAATTTACACATGATTTTCATTTATATTTTAAGAAATTGTTCGGAAGGCTGCTAGCGCATTGGTGAAAGCGTGGTTCATAAAGCCCAGTGGGTGGGATGTGATAGAATTTCTAGAGGGATTTGATCTCGTTGAACAAAGAAACGTAATCTACAAGATCCTTTGCGTGATCTATAAGTGAGTTCCACAGTACATTTTTACTCCTCTTATGTTTGTCGCCATTTTTAGTTATGACTTTAATGGATTAAATTTTGTACCTACATCTTTCAGTGACGTTGACGAAGCATATGATAAAGCCGATTGGACTATGTTTACAAACAAGTTGATTCCACTTGAGGAGTTGACAGCGGAAAAGGCTTTATATTGGAGATTCATGATTTCAAAGTTTGTGAATACCCAGTTTTCCGGAATGGTTACTCCTAGTATTGCGCCAATGTGCATTTATTTGAAAAAGTAATTCTGGACATTATTTTTTTCACTTTACTTGTATATTGTAATTTTGAATTTTTTTATTTATTTTATTTTTATAGGTTCTTGGAAAAGGTAGAAACTACCCCGAATGGATCTTTAATCCTTCTCTACTTAATGAAGTTGACATCACAGATACCCCTGGAAGAGGGCGGAAGGTAAGTTGATGAGTGAAGTTTATTGTTAATGAAAAACAATACAATTAATCTCTGGATTCTTGGGTTGATATTTAATGGTTTTTGTTTCCTCAATATGCAAAGATACATCCTTCTGGAGCTATTGCAAGAGTTAAAAGTGAGCAAGCAGCTTCAGCCCATGCACGTGAAATACCTTGTGTTGTTGTACCACCAGTGTGCCGTCCTCGACTCCGCTACTGAAATTATGGAGTTTGTTAAAGAAATTATGAATGGTGTCCGTGAAAACATAGAAGAAACTCCTCCTGTCGTGGTTGAGGAGCCTGAAGTTGTTGTGGACCAACATTCAGCTCAAGCAGCAGAGCAGTTGAAACTCGAGGTATTTGCAAAAACTAATTTTTCGTTCTTCCTAATATTTTATAGAAAATATAGTGATTATTTTGTTTTATCTTACTTAATTTACTTAAATGTTTCGTTGTTTAGGCTGGGGTAAAAATGCATGAGCGGTTTGAATTGGTGAAGGAGAAAGAAATGTACGAAAGAGAAGGAATGGCCGATCAAGTCGTGTCTGTGCAGACGAAAATTGACGCCCTGGATGTGAGGATTTATCAACTTCGTGCAAAAGTTGGATTAAGGGCAAGCAGGATTACAAGAGAGAGGAATGATCGAATTGTTGATTGTGTGGTGAACGAATCCAACGTATATCCACCGAGAGCTCTAGAGTTGGGATTTTGCGCTATAATTGTGTATTTAGCAAACAAAGGGTCGTCTAACCGGTCCTATCGTAAACTTTGCAAAGGAATTTTCACCACAAGGCCTAAAGGTATAATTATAATTTTTTAGTTGTTTGTATTTCATGCAGTGTTATTATTTACACTTATGAGCATGCACATAAGGCCTATCATAATTATACTGATTTGCAGTCCCAGAGTGACCAAACTCGGATTCGAACATTCGAGATGATGACATTGGTTTCTATGAGATATGAAGCCATGTCTCAAGGAACTATGTTAGCATTCGTGGCTNCAGTCCCAGAGTGACCAAACTCGGATTCGAACATTCGAGATGATGACATTGGTTTCTATGAGATATGAAGCCATGTCTCAAGGAACTATGTTAGCATTCGTGGCTGTAAGTATTGCATTGTACTTGAATTACGTAAATGATCAAACAAATCAATCAAACAAAATTATAACAATTACAGGCCTTGCTCTACGACGACAATAGTGTAAAGTACACTGTTACAGCTTGCTTCTTCGATTTGGCATGCATTTATGGATTTGCTCATTTTACGGGTAAGCTAATAAATAACGACTGGGATGAATTGGCTCTTAGATGAACTCATTGTTTCCCTACATAGGAGAGCCTTGGGATAAGCTTCTGCAGAAAACGCGTGTTTTGGTTGAAATTATGCAGAATAGTAATCAGAAGACACCAATTCTGGTCATTCTCGAGTATTTGCTTAAGTTGAATGTAAGAATATATTCCTCAAGTATAGATTTCTATGCGTACAGGAAGAGCTAATTTTTTTCTTATTTTGATCAGGAACCTAAAATAATGAAGCGAACTGTTGCTGGGATTTGTAAGCTCATGCTTGCGGGTCATTTGGACTCTCAATCTATGTTGGAGAAGTTGCTTCTTCTTTGGCTAAATCCAAACAACAGTAAGATTTTCCGCCGACATTACGTTTTACTGCAAAATGTAGGAAGGCTTCATTGCTGTTTTTGTTTTTCACTTTAGCTTTTACTACGATATACACAGATGTGTGCTATTTTGTTGATCGCTTCACTAAAAGAGGACTTAAACAGGCTTTCATGTTGGTCGACTGTTTGATCCCATGGTATGTGATACATTTGTATTTCTTCAGATCAGAGCCAATAATAATTTCTGACTAGGATTAATCATACTATTTGCTTCTTCCAGCTGCAAACGTGTGATGACCTGTGCTAAAGATTCTCCTTTGGCGGATGCTAACATTGAGAAATTTATTGAGTTTATAACTCACGTTTCGGACATGAGGAGCTTAAAAAATGTCCCAGATGCATATGTAAGTAAATCACTGTTAATAAGAAGGAATTTTCAAGAAAAAAGTCTTAATCTTATTTTATGTGTATTAATTTTTTTCCCTTCAGAAAGTACACGTACGGTTGGCAATGAACATTTTGAATGGAATGATCAGTGTTAAGAGTGAGACTCAAGCGTCTCAGTATGCTCTGGCATTGAAAACTATCAATCTAATAGGATTGACGGCAAAGGAAGACAAGGAAATTCGTCAGCTAATCACGAAAACCAAAGCGGTAAGCAAAAATTCTGTTGAATCAATGATTGGTAGCCACTGTTTCTCATTAATTTTAGTTCATTCCACATGTGTTAAGTAATTAAGAATGTTGAAGTAAATGTAAATGTTTTGGTTTTCAGGGCGTAAAGACTGCCCAAATAAAGACAAGTTTGGACGCATTTATGCGATACTTGGTGAAATTTGAACATCCTCAAGAAGAAGAGGTTTCAGATTCTTCTTTTGATACGACAATCGCAGGTGGGGCACCTCCTCGCCCTTCTGGAGGAAGATTGAGTTTTAGATTGGTTGAAACACCAAAGCCAGCTGTGGCAGGTACATCTACTGGAGGGTGGACGACTGGAGGCGAGACTTCAAAACGACTCCGACGCGCAAACATGCGACAAAGCGACTCAGATGACAGTACATCCACATCCGCTAGCGGAGACAATGACACAGGGGCGGTTGATGCACAATCTCCGGACATGTTTGATTAGTTGGCAAATGGAGAACAATTACTCTTGTTAAGTATCTTTTAAGCTTTCAGTGTTCACACAAAGCATGTTCAGTTTTTAGAGTACTAAAATCTTTCCTGAGAAAGTGATTGGATTAAATTTCTCATTTTTATTCAACACAAGTTGTATTTGAATTTTTTCCTTAATATAGTATAGTTGCGCCTCATCGGGTTTGAATTAAAATATTTCTAGCTAGTTGGGAGAGATACAAAGTCTAATTTAACATCACAAGCCAAAATAGAATTAACGAAGGTAGTTATAGCCTATGTTAATGCAAAATGCTTGAATTGGTCGAAGTCTATGCGAGTTTTGAAATAGTTATCTGTTTGTGCATAAAATTTTGAGTGGCAGTCAATTGTCTTTTTTAATTTTAACGGTAGCACTTGGAATTGGAATGAGCTTGAATTGGGGATTAGTGAGTGAAGCATAGTGAGGGAGAAATGATGATACGCTGGACTCGTATCGAATAATAATAATCAAAGTCAGGTATTGCTTTCCTCGCATGGAGAAATCTAGACTGATAGGTTTGATAGCAGAGAATGATTGACCAATGTGAGACCAAGTAGGAGTAGTATATCACATTTAATCGTACAAGTATTAGATAGTTTAGAAGAGGATTGGTATTTCCGCAAAGCAAAAATCAAATCAAGGTTCAGATTTGTCTAGTCTAGTGGATTTGGAATCCTTCACTTCTCTTTCGGTTCTTAGTGGATTGAGACCGAATTTCTCTAGTGTCCTCCCTCCCTACCTGTGTCCTTCATTTTATTGAAAGTTTTTTGGAAATTTTCAATATGACCATGAAGTCCACTAATCTCTTAACTGCCAGGGTTTCCTTCTTTGCGACAATTCTCATCCTCTTTTCTTCTTTCACTGCCAATCATGGAAGTTTTGTTTTTGACAATGGGAATTTGGCAGCAGATGCTATTCTGAAAACTCCAGAAGAAATTGCTATTCCTGGCATTGACCAAGAGAGTATTCGTAGCTTCATTGACTCCAAGTATTTTCAGAAAACATTGTTACCTTTTTACTTGGAGGATTTATTTACAAAATTGGCCTACAATTGGGAACCATTGTTTGTGGGTGTCAAAAGTGATGACTGCAAAGGAAATACATGGCAATGGCTGGACTTGCTCACAAATGCAACTGGACAAAACAATTTTACTACTATTGGGAGATATCACACTTGGGCTTTGCACAGTAAGAAGAAATTTAAATTATTCTCATAATATTTATTATAACGTTACAAAAGCTATACAAATCCATTTCTCCGTCTTTTTTTACAACAAGCGAAAAATCAATTCTCCATTGAGCTAGTAAAAGTTGCAAATATTTTGCATAACTAGTTGCCAAAGACCTTGGTCATTTTATTTGATCAAATTGTGTAATGCGTGTGTACTTTGGCAGGGCAGAGCGTAGTTCCCAAAGAGGTTCATTAATTGAGCTTTTGTTGTAAGCGTGTGGCTTACAATTATGATGATAATCCAAAACAAAGCTCAAGCTCAGTGATAAGGGTCAATTTAGTCCCATCTCGTCCAATATGAGATTAAGCACATCGGTTAGAACGTGTGTGTTTGACTAATACCCTTTAAAACCACATAAATCCAATTGGGCTAATTCAACCCAAAGGATTTTAGGATTTTCAGAAAATCTCACACTGAATAATATAGGATTAAGGCGGATACAAATTATAAATCAGTCAACACATTTATTAGACAAGCCATATCAAACTTTTTTAGTTATTTTTATAATTGTTGGCAAAGAATTGAAATGAAGTAGAATTTGCGATTTTGCAATACCTTTACCCAATTGGCGTAGCATTGGATTTGAATTGGCAAATGTCAAATTTTACTAGTTGATGAAACCATGAACCTAGGCTTCCTGTATAGGAAATTACTAGACTAGCAAAGTAGTTAGTATTCCACATGCATGCATTTGATTATAGAATAATTGTCACCCTCCCGTGTTCATATTTTGTGTATGACAAAATTGACAAAACCGTACAAAGTCGTCTAATCTTATCCGTTGGAAAGTGAAATTTGACCTTACACTTCAATACATCAAATTTATCTTTGTATTTGGACATGAGTGACCAACCTCTTTCAGTTTTAACTCGCCTCGTGTATTCTCTTCCTCCATCGGTTGGGTTTGGTTTCTTGTTTTGCGCGTGTCCTCCAGTTACCTTGATAATGACTCAGATTGACATTTGCGATGACAGTGAAAGTTTTTCCCGTATATTTGTCATCACAAACTTATTGTGATATCCCAACTTCCACATTCTTGATTTGATTTGATTAAATTTTACATGGTCAGCTTTTCATGACAATAAAAACAAATTCCAAATACCAGGATAATATTAGCTATTATAGCTTAACTCGGAAACTATTATTATAAAGTTGCCTAATCGTGTAATCGTGTTGTCATTAGTTCATGTCCTCCGCGTCAGTAAATATAAAAAATCCCAGACAAGACAGTTTTGCTATTCGTACTATTACTTCGTTGTCGCTCATCGGTTAGTTCTGAGAGTCAGACAAGTCAGACTGAACTTACAAATTTAAAGAGCAACACAGTTATTGCTAATAAAGCCACTTGAAACTTCATGTAGAATTTGATGCAATCATCTCGTCCAAATTGGCAGTAAATTAGGCAATTCAATTAATCACCACCTAAGCGCGATCCGAAAAGTAATACACAGTTGTGCGACAAGACACATTGGTCAATTTTCTCGTAATGATATGACAAAACGAATAGTTTCATTTCATTCCAGCCAAATCGAAAATTAAACCAAGTCTTGAGTTTTAACGCAAGAACTGAGATTATTACATTCATAGCCCATAATTTTAAGATAGTGGTTTTAAAATTCCATTTAATCAAGAGTTACGAATTCCACACGGATAACTTAATTAATTTGCATCTGCTCCGCTAACGGTAATTGTACCGTTCCCGACTTAGCTCTCCTTTACTCCACCAAGCCCAATACTTGTAGTAAATTAAATTTGCATAGATTAAACGGTTTGGAATGTTAATCAATTTTAACAAGATTCCAATCACTTGCGCCAGAGTCCACACACACTTGACCTCCTGGCTCATTAGGTGTGCTTTGCTCCCAGAGTAGGAGCACGAGCACATGCACAGCACATAGACTGAATGCCATGCAATTGATGTAATTGGGAGTAAAAAGACGATTAAGCGTGTTTATTTTGGAAAACCCAATATGCCAAATCATGAGACTCGTCACAAAATTTTTTAACATTGATTGGAATTCGTAACCGTTAGTCAATAACCAAATATACTGAAGTAAATCATACGGAGAAATTATTAGTCAATTTTCTTGTTGATAGTCTTGAAATTGACTATGATGCTTATGAACTGCAACTAAAAAAAATCAGACAAAATAAATCATAAATATTTTGAAAGTTGAAAACTTGCAAATTTTGTATAAACCAAGAGTTTTTTCTTATGATGAAAATTATATGCGTACAATGATTTTTGCAGTGTTGGATTCTTGGGCTAAACCTCCAGAAGGAATCTTGAGTGGACATGTTAATCCTATGGGAGATTATGATGAATGTGTTGGACTTAAAGCTCGCAAAACAATTAACATCCATGGGAAAACAACAGATTTTAATGGACGCTACTGTACAGTTCATTATTACCCCATGAAAGAACCAGCAACAAGTTTAGCGGTAGGGGCCAGACCAGAAAATGTTTCACTGCCAAGAGCTACAACACCAGAGGATTTGTTGGTTAGTTATTAAAATATACGCACTTAAAAAATATGAAATTAAACGATGGAATTCTAACTCTTAACTTTAACTACTCTGCAGGATTTGATGGGCATCTTGGAAGGAGTAATTTTTCTTCCAAGTATTGGAGTTTGTCTTCCAGATACGTGCGAAACACACGACATACAAACAATTTTAAATAATGGATTTAAACTGCTTGGAATTCCGACTGCTCAAGCCAGTCCGAAAATTGACATGTGCTATGTGGAAAAGAAACCAGATTTTGATACAGGAGACATTTCAGTCATGTACGCAGATTTTTATTCTTCAATATAACAAATCTTGATGTTTTGTTTGTAATACTAAAATGGGTTTACTTTCACTATACAGATCTCTACTTGCCGTTTTAGGATTTGTTTGCTTATTCGCCGGAATAATTGACATTATTCAGACCTACAAGGTCGAGAAGCCCCCACAAAGAGGTAATTATATCACAATACTGCAAGGCAGACTAATAATCCCAATCTTGACCAGAATTATAATTAATGAATGAATTCGGTATTGATTTACATGAAACTTTGATTCATAGGTTTGGCAATGCAATATCTCATGGCTTTCTCTTTCTATACAAATATAAATAAATGGTTGTCAACTCGCTCGGGTGGAGATGACTTGGGTTGTGTCCATGGAATTCGATTTTTAAGTACATGTTGGGTCATTTTGGCCCACACATGGTACATGGTCACTTTCATTCCTATGTGGAACATGGTGGATTTGAAAACTGTGAGTTTAAGCATAAGACGTAAATCCAAACTTGAAGTCTAAATTCATATTCATTTTGCTTTGATGTTAAGATGCACGAAGGGTGGCTAATTATGCTCGTCGTCAATTCAACTGTTTCGGTTGACACCTTTTTTTGCCTCAGTGGTCTCTTGGTTTGTTATGCTGTGATGAAAACATTAGATAAACAAAAAGGACGCCTCAACATCCCCCTGTTTTACCTTCATCGATATTTACGGTAAACCCCTTGCTCCTCATAATTTCGAATCCATTTATCCGACATTGATTTTATGAAATTCATAAATATTTTTAATCAGGCTAACTCCAACATATGCTTTCTTAATCGGCATGATGGCAACTATTTTCCCGTATTTAGGAAGTGGACCATTTTGGAAAATTATGGATCGCTGGTCCAATATTTGCGAACATAATTGGTGGACAAATATGTTATACATTAACAATTTTGTTAATACAAGTTACCTGGTAAATTTTCTATCAATTTAGGAATGTGATCTTTGAACAAATACGGGCTACAAATAAAAGTCTTTTGTTGATTGTGTTTTACAGTGTCAAGGGGAGGCCTGGTATCTGGCAAACGACTTTCAATTCTATGTAGTTTCACCTCTCATAATTTACCCACTTTGGAAATGGACCACAATTGGAATCGTTCTGCTCGGTGTGTGGATCCTTCTATCGATCTTATGTCCTGCAATTCTTGTAAATTACTATGATGTGGTGCCAACCACAATGGCATCAAGGGAGTAAGTTTTAATTTCAATTTCCCTTCTTTGAAATATGATTGATTTGCCTAATTATTACATATATAAGTATATATATGTTTATATTCATATAGTATACAAACATGGTTTCTGGAAATATATATCAAACCCTGGTCAAGAATCCAAACGTACTTGGTCGGAGTGGCTGTTGGATATTTGCTGTACAGATACAAAGGGAAGAAGCTTACGATTCCAAAATGGGTCCAAATTATTTGTTGGGCCATTTCAACAGGAACTTGCCTCGCCGTACTCTTTGGAGTCCAACCGTACTTTGATCCGAGAACAGAAATTCCAAACGTGGAAGCATTTTTCTTCGGAGGTTTTAATAGGTTCGGATGGGCAGTTTCCGTTGGTTGGATCATTTTCACATGTGTCAAGGGTCATGGAGGACTCATTAACACATTTTTATCTTGGAAAGGGTTCATGCCACTTGGTCGCCTTTGCTTTTGTGCATTTTTAGTTTCGCTTCATCTTCAAATGATTCTTCATCTCAGTTTTCGTCAAGCCATCTCGTTTGAATCCTACAGTATGGTAAGCAGAATAATTACGAGTTTTGAATTAAAATTACGAGTTTCCTTTGCATACGTATTTTGTATGCAAAGGAAAAATAAGAATGTCTAATATAGCCTCCCTAATTTTTACAGGTTAATTTCTTCTTCGCTCATTTAGTCATGTCTTTCTTGGTCGCGTTTGTTTGCACAATTACAATGGAATCCCCATTCATCATAATTTCAAAACTAATGTTTGAGGGCGGAGGTACGCTAATGATAAATTTAAAGTGTCCTCATAGCTAAAAGAGCACTGCAACCGCAAATAAAATGTGTTTCTTTAATTCTAGCCCGAGGAGGCGGTGGTGGTGGTGGTCCAAGAGGTCCATTAACTCAAGGAGTTGCTAGACCAGGCCCTGTTGAAAGATATGGAATATTTTACAGTAATCAAGATGTTGTTATAAACACAGACGAAGGAAAACGAAGGGATTAATCAAAATTTTATCAGTTTTACGTGTTAACATAATTCCCACTATTTTATTCATAGCCGTACGGCATAGGATAAAACTGACTACTTATACTTGACGGAAATATTATTTATCAATAAGTTGTCTCAAGCCAGAGACCTACGGCACTCTACATTTTTGATTTGACGGATCAATTATTCCATGATTTAGAAATTATTTTATTTTTAGCCCTCATGATCTCCCCTCTAACTATGTGATATTATGAAAACACTTATTTCCTCATAAATACGAATATAAGTCAAAATCTAAATCATATCAAGTGTGAGTGTAAATCCAGAGTGTATGCCAATAAAAGAATAAAAATTCAGACTTGGTTTATAGATTGAAATTAACCTGGGGTTTATCCTTGCATTTAATAACGAACTGTGTAGACACGCAGATCATTTGTTGAGTTTGTCCAAAATTAATTTTATTATAAGTCTCGCACGCCAAAACGGGACATTTAGCATAATGATTTGTAATTATCTTGCAATTTATTAAGTATACAAATGAATCATATTAAACAGAAATTAAACTTTCAAACTTAGCAATACAAGTTACGGCAAGTGTCGTACGTTCCTATTCTCTTCTCAAGTTATCCAGTCGGGCTTGAAGGTCAGCGTCAGAATCGCTGACTGCAGCCATCGGTGTTGGTTTTTGGGCTGTGGCCAATCCGCCACTGGCTTCAGGAAGGCCGGAAAGTTGATCTTTCAGCTGAAGACCCAATTCATCCAAGACTTGAGTAACAATCGCATCACTATAACAAGCAAAGTAGAAATTAATTAATTATTAGCCCAAATAGAAATAATTATTGATATTAGTTAAATAACAATATGAATTTACCCTTCTTCTTCGTCTCCTTCCTCTCCCAAGGCATCATCCATCGCATCATTCATCATTTCCTCCTTCATATCCATAATTTCAGACTGCTTCTCAAACTCTTGAAGAATTTTCTGAATTTGTGGAAGTTTCAATTGCCTACGAAAGAATAAAGGTTGTGAATAATAGTTTAGAATTTCTGAAATTGTCAAATTTGAATCAATTATATAAAGCAAATACCTATTCATATTTTGCATAGCCTTTGTGACACCCTTCATAGCCTCTGCCATTGCATTTTGGGATCGAAGTGTTTGAATTTTCATGGACACTGCCTGGATATTTGCTCTCATTAACATGAACTTCTTGACATGATTTCGTGTTCGGACCAAATCCTTAGCCATTATCCTCACAGCATCCTACAAGAAACCATGGTAGGCCACAATTAAAAACAATTCAATCCAAAAATCATTAATCAAAAGCAAAAGAAAGGTGTGGCAGGCAATATGAATTACCATTTGTCCATCTTTGGCCATTTTCTTGATGTCAGCTATAATTTTCTTCTCTTGTTGTTCCATTCTTGTTCGTTCTCGATCCAAATCCCTCACAGCCTTGTCTAAAGCCCTTTTATTCTTTCGTAACATTTCCTCAGGGGTCATACGACGACCAAATAGCCACTCTAAAGGCATTTTTGTAGATTCAAATACGACGGAATTTAAAAATGAGGTAACTCAAACACCAAAGGAGCAAATTGTCCCTGTCTACTTAATGAACCTTGGTCAAAGTCAGGTCAAAATTTCTGCAAAGAAAACACACGGTATGGTCAACATAGGCCAAGGACAAAATAAAAATACAAATTAATACACAATTTCTGTCACCTTTTTGTCAAATCAAAAGCTACAAGTTGAGATGAGATGAGGTTGAATGATGATGGGATTGTGTCACCAAGTAATGAGAGAGAAATTAGTAATCTTCACATCCACTGCAGCAAACTGAGTAATAGCAAATAGTGTAGTAGTAATAAAACTGAGACAACAACTGAGGATGAATCATAGACTAGAATTGAATTGCTCTGCCTTTGCTTTTGCCTGACACTTGAATTCAGAGCCCCTTTGGCTCAAAACACATAGATTGTAATGCCAAATGGCTAAATCCATGTGGAAACTACGAGGATGAGTGGAACAGGTAAAATTATTCACCAACGTAACGCATTTACGTCACTCTTCTACAGTTTTTTTTTTGCGAACCCCTCATCAAGGTGCCCCACAAAGTAATTCAAATAAAAATATATCACGATATTGTCATAAAACAAATTAAAATTCCAGATTAAAAGTATGCAGTCTATCTTTGCGAATACACACGAATGTACTACCCTTGACCTTTTAGAATGTGTACATTTCATACAGCGAACGATTTTAAGCAAATTTGTTTTATTATTGTTCCTTTAATGGGATTATCTAAATTTTTGGGTAGTGTACATACATACAGTACATTTTTTCAGTTTTTCGAAATAATATATATACTACGAAGTGACGTACATTTTGATATCATTTTTAGTATTACGTTTTGGCTAGACATTTCCCTTGCACCACCCACAAAGGTTCGACAAAATCACATGCCTAATCCTGCATAAACATTGCAGGCATTGGAATTGCATCTGCATGAGACACAAAAATATCAGATCATATTTCCTAGTCGAACGAACGGATGGGTTTTAAATCTCATTTACATTGCTGCTGCCACTATTGACGATCAAGATTTTAAAGATTTGACTGTGACGTGACGTGACGATAGAAGTTTTTTGGAAACCTTTTAAATTGAATTTGAATTCACAAATCTAACGGCTGTAAAGACGGCGGATAATCGTGGTCTGATATTAGAAAGGATTTCCTCCTTGGACAACACCTTCAGCAGTAATTGCAACGAAAAAAATCAGTCTTTCAAAATTGCCCAAGTGTGGATTTCGGTAAGTCGAGGAAATACATAAATATTTAATATGAAATCACTGTTTGTTTTGTGCTAGTGCTAGGAAGCAATGTTCTGTTGAATTTGTAAAAAAACTAAGATATTGCTTTGACTTTTCCAGGAGGATATGTCTGGGGATCAGCGGACAGTGATCAAAGGGAATCCTTCCCAATATGTCAAGCTGAATGTTGGTGGTTCCCTTCACTATACAACAATTGGGACATTGACAAAAATTCCTGAGACGATGCTCCAAGCAATGTTTTCTGGACGAATGGAAGTCCTCACAGACTCTGAAGGTTTGTCAACATTACGATGACGCATATAATTAATTAATTTGTAAAGGACTTGTTTTTATTAATTTTTTTCTATTTCTGACTACAGGATGGATATTAATTGATCGTTGTGGGAAACATTTTGGGACGATATTGAATTATCTGAGAGACGGAAGTGTTGGACTTCCACCAAATACTCAAGAAATTGAGGAAGTGAACGCAGAGGCCAAATACTATTGTATTAGTGGTCTTGGGAATCTATGTGAAAAGGCTCTGGAGAGTCGGAATACTGGGATCAATCCTATTTGTCAAGTTCCTTTCATCACTTCGGAAGAAGAGAGAAAAAAATTTATTGCACTGGCTGCAAGACCTGTCGTCGAGCTTCTGATAAATCGACACAATAACAAATATTCATATACAAGGTAATCATTAAGAAAATAAAGCATACAGGAGTAATTACTATACAAATTAAATTAAAATTAGTATTCTCCGATTTTAACATTCTCTAATACCAATTTATCTGGTTTATAGCACATCGGACGAGAATCTCTTGAAGAACCTGGAAATGTTTGATAGGCTGGCTCTTAGATTTAACGGACGAATTCATTTCATTAAAGATGCCATCGGCCCTGCCGAAATTTGCTGCTGGCGGTTTTACGGCAATGGGAAAAAATTTGCAGAAGTCTGCTGCACTTCTATCGTATATGCAACTGATAGGAAACACACCAAGGTGAATTAGATTCTAAAATTGATGATTGTTCTTGCAAAATCTACTCAGAAGTATACGAATTGTTTGATTTAATATTTTTTGTCCTTAAAAAGGTTGAGTTTCCCGAGGCAAGAATTTATGAGGAAACACTGAATTCTTTTTTATACGAAAATCGACCAGGACCAGATCAAGAACTGATGAGGGCGACTTCACGCCACGGTGTAGGCGGGGTTGGCGGTGTTACTAGCTGTACATCCGATGAGGAAGAAGATAAACGGAATAATCGTTCCGTTGGCAAGGGTCTCCTGAACAGATGAACTCACAGTTGCGATAGACTAAAACTAAATTCGTACATTACTGTGCATAAGTCTGCATAATTTCGACTGAGACCAGCGAAAAGTGGTATTTTAGCACGAAAGCGAATTCTATAAAATATTGACTACTAAGTTATTTATACTTTAATGATTTTACTCGATACTAATGACTTGTGTCTGATTAAACCCCGAATAACTATGTAATCTTATTTGTAAACTTAAAGTTTGACAAAAATTATAATTTATATGAGAAAATTTCAATAATTGTTTCCTGCGTTCAGAATATTATTAGTTTGCCCAGTGCAATGGAATTGCAGTTGTATTCGAGCAATTAAAATAGTTACACGAGAATTTTGTATTATCCAAATTTTGCTATCCTGCACTAATTTAACGTGAGTGAAAATAAATAGTAATAAAATAAACATCAGCAGAATAATAAATTTCGTCCTTTGTTTTTAGGAATTCTAATTAAAAACATTTTTCTCAAAAATACTAAATAATTTTTCTGTATACGCCATTGAGTTGGGACCGTAGCCCGCCGAGCTAGGGTGAAATATTGGGAAAATTAAATTTTTTCCATCCTCAACCCATGCCGTTCGTCTTTCGTTCGTCGTACATCGTATCGTGGACTCCAAGTTAAGTACACGCTTGATTCCGTTCTGTTCTTTTCCAGTGTCCTGTCTTCGTCAATCTTGACAAGTTTCTTCCAGTTTCAACCAATCATGGACAAATCATCTGGGGAAAGGTCAAAGGCAAAGGAACAAGGTAGGCAGACTTTGTGGATTAAGTTTTCTTGTCATGTAAAACCACATGTGCTCCAATGACTGCAAACTGTGCTGTTATTATTCCCAGCTTAGTTAATAATCTGGAATTTAAAAAACTTATTCGCAGGTGGTGGGGATACTGATCAAAATATCGCTGTCATGGATGAGGGGACTTTCGAAGGACCTCGAATCGATGTAGAAGCGCTTAATCGAGACTTTCTATTGTTAGCTGAAGGTCCGTTCAATTATTCATTGTTTCTTAATTTCTAATTTTTGATTTCATTTCAAAATTATGGATTAATTCCAATTGCTTTTTTCTAGAAATCAACGCAGATTCTGTCTTGGATTTGCCACCGCTGGTACAAAGTGGTTCTAGTGAAATCCAGTCGAATGGTAATCTGTTGGAAGCAGTTGATGGATTTAAGGATGCGATGAAAAAGCTTCAGGCCAATGTAAAAATGTTTACGGATGGTATGTAGCAGTTGAGCTTGTATTAGTACCCCATCATTTTAACTTAACTCAGCTTATTTTGTGATTAATTCTTAGAAATCAATGAGCCGCTTCCACCGTTGATTGTGAATAATGATTTGGATATACCAGGTGCTGGACCACGGAGCGGAAGCGAGCCAAACTCTTCTTCATCTTCCGGTAAATATTTATTAATTTTAATCATGATTGTAGAGTCGGTATGAGTGTGTTTGAAAATAGTTTTAACAATAACGTTAGCACTAAACTCATTTAGAAAAAATCCCTCCCTCAATTTGAGTAGAAAATAATTAACTTAATTAATAAATTAATCTCTTGAATTGCCTTGTTATCCCATATACAGATATCCCAAGTTCCCAAGGGCAGAGGAGCCTCAATATGTTAAGACCCCTCCCCGCAATGAATTTTGATCTCCAATCCCAATCCATTTACACATGAGTGAACTAGGACATTTCACTACTACGCTATTTTATACTATTCTGGTGTTTTTGTTATTATAACTGAAAAAAACATTTCCGACTCAATAAAGCGAATATAACTCGTTATCAGCAATAATAATCCCGAATTTTTTTCTTATACGAAACTGTTTAATGAGAGAAAACCTGAGTTAGGACAGTCCAGTCTATATTTACTTCAATTCAGTTTCAGAAGGAAAGTATTGCAAATGCAACTGTATTATTCCAGCCTTAATTTAAGAGAGATGCACTGGAATAACTGTATTTCATTGACTTTTTAGATTCTGATTACTCCGATTTAGAGGACGGGTTAGATGAATTAGAATTGGCGGATAAAGAAGATTGTTTCGAGAACTGTGATGATGACTCTGTGCCGCCAACTTCTTTGCGTTGTTTGATATGCGAATTCACTGACGTGACCCCATCCAGCACTGTTATACTTGAACATCTTGCAAAAGAACACAACGTAAACTTGCAGGATTGGGTAACTCGTTTTCGAATGGGTCCTCTTCAATTAATTAGATGTGCCAACTATTTTGAATACGTGAAATCTAAGGCGAGAGAAGATAATGTAACTGATGAAACCGCTTGTAAAGAAATTATTCGAGTTCTTGCTGATGAAACGATTTCGCCTTGGCGTTTTGACCAAAAGTTCTTAACTGGAACTCGTCAAGATGTCCTACTCTACAGTAAGTCAGACTTTAACATGATTTTGAAAGAGTGTAATGGCTATAGACTTTCGTTTTTCTGAAACCTAGGTCAAGTTTTAGACTTGATTGACTCAGGAGATGACGAGGAATTAGCGGATGCCATGAAGGTAGCACCAAACAGTGGTGACCACACAGAGTGTGAGTCAATCATTCGTCAAATGAGAGGAGTCATGCACCGAATTATGGAAGATATAAATGCTCCAAGCGGTCGTGCCAGGCGTGAATCTGATGACAGTACTGGATATTTTGCTTCTTATGATGATGCTGATATCCATGCTACAATGATAAATGTAAGTCCGTTTGTATATGGTATATTTATTGCTCAATACTTACATTTTTAAAACTCTTGGGTTTGTTTATTTATTTTATTTACAGGATTTTCCAAGAACAAACGCTTACAGAAAAGCTTTAGTTGAGCAAGGTCTGTGCAAGGGGCGCTCTGTCCTTGACGTCGGTTGTGGTACAGGCATTCTTTCTTTATTTGCTGCTGAGGGTGGAGCTAGTCGAGTTGTTGCTGTAGATAGATCCGAAATTATCGTTGAAACAATTGACATTATCCAGTAAGTTCATTTCATCTACGGTATTGTAGGCTAGCTTAGGTGTGATTGTTCTCACGTTCGTTTTTCTCTCTTTCAGCGAGAATAAGTTACAAAACATTATTGAATGCAAGAAAGGTACTGTTGAAACGTTAAAACTTGAAAAGGCTGACATAATCGTATCAGAATGGATGGGATATTTTCTTCTATTCGAAGGAATGCTAAATAGTTTCCTCTACGCCAGAGATAATTTTCTAAATCCAGGAGGCACTCTGCTTCCATCATCAGCCACCATAGATATTGCTGGAATTTCAGATTTAGGTGAGTTGTGTATTTTTATTATGATTGACAAAAATCGTACTGGTATAAGGTATTTTAATGTCATGATTTTGTATAATTTTAATATATTTTGAAGACTAGCCTTTCGTTAGCATGTTACTAATGCATATCTGTGTCCTGTTATGTTCCAGACCTTCACCAGACACAACTCGGGATGTGGGATAACGTATATGGATACAAGATGTCGGCCATGAAGCGAAAAGTTGAAAGACAAGCTCAAATTGTCCTCGTGAAAGCCCAAGACGTAGTAACAAGTTCAGAGGAGATTCTGAATCTTAACCTTTATACATGTACTACTGATGATGCTGTGATTGACCGTCCTTTTGAGTTAAAAGTTAAGCGCTCCTGTGAATTGACTGGAGTGGTTGGATACTTTGACACTTTTCTCGTGGGGCCTAAGGAATCAGTAAAATTGGGCACATCACCAAGTGATCCTCCAACGCATTGGAAGCAGTGTGTTTTTCAATTGCCAGAAAAAATGCCTGTGAAAGAAGGTTAGCTTTTCTTTCTTCGTCTTTTGTGTGTTGTAGCAATAGTCGATTCTAAATCGACGAGAAATGGACATTGTACACGAGAGTTTTTTTTGTCGATTTCTGCCTCAAGATTGAAATGAGTATTATTCGATTTTTGTAGCTTAGAAATTCTATTAGTATGAGAAACGAGGTTGGCTGAAAACGTTAGAATTTTTTAGCCCAACGTAGTATGAGACTGACCGTACGAAATAATCCTCGCATGTCTATACTAAAAGCTTGAAAGCTTTCCAAGGAGACCCAGAATTCCCATTTGAAGTGCTGCACTACATTTTGTATTTTTCTTAAGCACTTAGAAAGCGTCGCTTGTAGTATTTCATGTTAGAAATTGAAGCAGCGACCGAATGCACATCACGTCAAAGATATTATTGCATTTGTACTCTTTGCTCGTGCAAACTTTGTTATTTTTCCAGTTTGAGACCAAAATAGTATTCATCTTTGAGATACTGGATGGGACAAGTATGATTCCAGTTCTGCTCCCAGTCCTGCATGTAGTTGACTGCGCCGTTATCATTTTACTTAATGTGCTGAGTCGGTGAAAATTTTACAAGGACTCAATATGTGATTCTATAGGGGATAAGGGTTACATTACAATCTAAAGAAATAGGAGTTCATTTTACTAGGCATTCATATAATACATTTCAACCATTGCATTTCTCGCTTCCTTTTTCCTCTGACAATTATTATTCTCTTGGGGCTCATCAACCCAAGATTCGCAGATAGGTGAGACTTTTCTCGTTATTCTGAATCTGATGAACCATGAACCACAAAGCCATATACGTGTATAGGTGGAACACATAAACTCATCCCAAGTTCAAGTCAACACCTCAACAAAGTTCCGTCCAAGAGCTCCCAGTGGTACTTTCGCCCACTAAGAACCTTAAATCTCTGTGAACCAAATCTAATTGTGCTGAAACTGATTGGGTTTTCTTCCAAATAATTGTTCCTTGCTTAACCAGTGATTCAGGACTTGGAATTGTATTTGTTTTATTTTGTTTAGGTGTCTTGCCTCTTTTTATGGGGGGAGACTTCTATCGCTATTTCTTTTTATGGATGAAATATGTTGAAATTATCAGATGCACTGCGCTGGTTGTTTGAGTTACAAGTTTACTTAAATATTCATTTTTCGTCTGATTAAAACGTATCCTTTCGTATGACAGTGTGTACAGAGAAATTAAATAATTTTGAAGCGTAGTAGTAGAGACGATGAAATATTTAGACGCCGGAGGAGCCCGGGTTATCTGTTTTTGTCAAGGGAAAGGCAAATATAGATCCGGAAGTTGAATGCTTGCTATATGAAGGAGTAAATCTTTGTCGTTCATCCTCTTATGGCTACTTCTTTTGAGACTAGTTCCACTCCAAAAGCTAAAGGCGAAAAAGGAAACCAAATGATTTCCAGGCAATATGACATGTTCTGGGCAATTGTGTCCCTTTCAAAAGTTTTTGTGAGGCTTGGATTGGTTTTCTAGCAGAAGTCATATGAAATTGAAAAGATAATAAATTTTGTGAAGAGATCGCTCGCTACCCTTTCTTGAAGTCAAGAGTGTATAATGGGAGGAAGACATTTCCAATAGTTGAATGAATTTAGTCCCAAAGGGCAAGCCAACTGGAGAATGAGTCAAAAAGGCCTACCTGGAGATAAAAGCTGGAAAGTTGAGCTGTGAGAATCTCCGTTTTTGTAGTCGGGAAGGAACTAAAGGAAGGAGAGAAGGAAATTGAATTTAAAAGCTCAAGTCTTCAAAATTCATTAGGTTTTTCTGGGCAGAGGAGTCAGAAGGAATTGACTGGGTACAGAAGGTGTGCATTCATCCATAGCTGTAGTAGCTCTGCTGTGTTTTGTCTGCCTCTAGTCTAGACTTTACACTCTGCATCACTCACAACACTTGAATCTTTTGGATGGATCTTACTCCTACCAGGGCAGAGTCAGAGGCAGAGGCCACTTTCACTCGTCTGAGTCTAGTCTAACTATCCACCAAATATTTTAGAGCACAGCGTTTAGGAACAGAGAAAGTGTCAAACATCTGTCTAGTCAAGGTTCGCTTCCTGAATCAATGCGAGTAGAGTGTGAATACGTAAATGCATGATGCATGGAAATAGAAATAGGATTGAGTCAGAGACGGTGTCAGAGGTTAGAAAAGTGATTTTCACTTTCTCTGCATCACAAGGTTATATTATAGTTTTGACTGGTTGTGTCTTTCCACTTTTTACTTTAACACTATAAAACTATAGTATTGTAATGCTTTATTTCACAAGATGTGTCTAATATTGCATTTTGTTTGTTTGTCTTTTTAGGACAAGTGCTGAAAGGGAACATCAAGTGTGTTCCTAGTCGAGAGAATAAACGGTGGTTGGAAGTCACGATCAAGTTTGAGGACCCAAAGTTCCGTTTCACCTATACATTAAATTAAATGATATTTCACAATGAACATTTTCTACTGCATAGTGTCTAAAATTAAAAATGTCCAAAGCCTGGTTTGGCACAAAAATTGCTATACTATTTTGCATCATATCAGGTTTTATGGAAAATCTTTTATAAGAATATCGGTTCTCTTCAAAATCGGGCTAAAATAGTGGGAAAATACTTGAATAAATTTCGTATAAAATTTAGTGTAGGCATATGTTTTCGTATTTTCGTAGCTGAAGTTTATTTCTAAATTAATTCAATATGCTATTTGTTCTTTGGATTTGATGACTCAAATTAATAAAAACAAAATAATGAAAAAAAATAAAAGCATAATTTCAAAATTTTAAACTTTATTGAATTTACTTCTGTAATAGAATTGAAACATGACACGATTCAAATCAAGGAAATGGATTTTTATTTAAAATAAGAAAAAAGCACATGGATCAATTCAAGATGGAATTGACGGAATAGCAACAAACGATTGGCAGCTTATTCAATGAGCTCAATGACAAGGGGATGAATTTTTGGCATGTTTGGTACAAGGAGAACAGCTTCGAGGAGTTTAGTCAGAGCCTGATTATCCATGGTCTCATCATGATGAACCTCCATTAGGATTTCTCCCTTGGCAACATAATCCCCAGGCTTTTTACGAAGTACAACGCCAGGTTCATATTTAATAGCTTGTCCGGGATTTTTCCGTCCGCACCCAAGTCTATGAACAACTTTTCCAACAACCATTGCATTAATTTCTTCAATGTAGCCTGAAATTTGGAATTAAATTTCATTTCATTTTGCAAAATAAACTCCTTTGGGTGATTTTCCTTTAATTTGCAAATTTGAGTTTAGTATAGCTGCAGAGGATTCATTAATTGTTTCCCAGAACATGAGACCAATTAGGCCAAGATTATGATGGGAATGACTACGGGAGTCTGATAGCTAGGAGGAAAGTTGTGTCAGGATAAAGCTCTCTGGGTTTTTGTGGCTTGTGAATACTGAATTGTTTGTTTTCTCCAGTTTCTAGTTTCATTTGGGTTTCAGATTTCTTTGATACGACGTATTGGCGAAATGAGACACTGGCTGGGGTGGCATGGTGTGGAATCTTACGTTAATTGAGTGGGTCCAACTAGGATGGTTTCAAAACCACTCAAAATTAAATTCATTTGGTACTTAAGGCGAAAACTTTTTATATATGAATACATGGAAATAATACTTCAGCAAGATCTGTAGCTAAGCGACTTGAGTATTTTTAATCCTATCAAGTGGTGTTAAAATGGATAGAAATATCCCATACGAATCTAATCGCAGGGTTGTACGTTGCGTTGTATGGAAAATTAATGCCTTATTCTAATTCTCGTACGGTTTTGGAGTGATTTACTTTGAATTCCCTGGGCACTAAGACCTTACCTGTGTAAAAGAATTGAAAAAGAGAAAGCATTATGGTTTCACTTTTACTCAACGTAAAGTGAAATTCTTCCTTTCTCCATTTCACGATTTCACATGCTAAATAATTGGTAAATTATACAGACTTTTTCTCAGCACAAGCACAAGCCAAGAAACTTTGGAAACAATGAAGAGTTCAAAACAAAATAGTAGAATTGTACGGGTGTCATTATCAAAATAGAATTTTCATATGTCTAGGAAAGTAACAAGGGGCAAAACTTTTCATTTTACCATTTAATCATCCTTACTTGGAAAATACGTAGTTTGATAGAAATGAGAATAAATGTGAATGTAGTAGGGTGATTAGCCTTACTAAATTTTACACAACATTCCATACATGTACGTGCAAATTGTTTCAGAAATGAGAGAAGGAGTTTGTAAAAATTTGTGAACATTGAGATGTAGACTCATCCTTGAGAGCAAATATGATTTTGTCCAAATTCTCTTGAGCAGAGTTGAGATGCATGGTTCAAATATGTTTCCTAATATTTTATCCAGACACGAATTGGAGTCACGTTCTATCCTATCCTTAGTCAGTCCTTAATGCCCAATTGTGTTGTGTGTGACATACATGAGGATATGGACATCCTACTACTGTCATACCATATCCTTTAAATTGCCTTCCGGAAATAAAGTTGAGAGGAAAATAAGCTCCATCATGTTATGTGTCATTTTTTCTCAAGTTACAAATCACTTGTATTCTTCTCTTAAAAAATGAGACAGGAGCGGTGGAATCGAGCTACTCCTCATTTATGCCAATGTAAAGGTTGAGAACAGGAGCAGCAAAGGAAAATGCTCATATGGGAAATGAGATAAAAAGTTAAGAACCTGAGGAAGTAGCCAAGAGATTCGTTATGGATTTGGCCCTTGGTAAATACATCCATTTGTCTCCGTGACAAAGTTCCTTGGCAATCTTCAAGTCTGTCCCCTGACCCGCGATCATTCTCTCAAATTTAGCCAAGGCTTTCCCGTCACGTATTACTTCCGCAATTTGTCGCTTTCCTTCTTCTAATGACCCAGCCCGTCCTGTTGACTCCAACAATTTTCCACCTAAACAAAATGAGCAAATATAAAATTGAATTTAAAATCCCTTAGTCTGTAAAAAAAAATCTCTTCAAGCATCGAATTTCTTCTCAACCTTAGTTTTCACACCTGATAAATCTTATTCGCAAGACTATGTACGTACATTTTCAGCCTATTCTTGTGAAATGTAAAAACTTTGAGTTTGAATTCTCAATAGAAATGAGATACTCCCAGAGGTCAAAACCTATAAAACGTTAAGCATGTGTTTTTGTGAGAAGGATGAAAGGATTGTAATCCGTTGAAAAAGAGAACAAGAATTTTGTCTATAAAGGAATTTATAGCTGAGTGATTTTGTAAGTGAAGTGGATAAAGAGGGAAACGGAGATCCAATTCCTGTTTTGTTTCCTTTAACTGTTTTGTGCAAGTTTAACCAAATTTAGTTCCTTGTCAGTCTTTTCTGGCATGGCGGCCTTGGCGTTAGTGTTTAGTTTAGTTTTAGCTTGCTAAAGAATGTAATGCCAGAGGAAGGAAGGAGCTCTCGTTCGTTTCTACTTGAGAAAGGAATTGAGTGAATCAGGATTGATTCCCTTAGACGGAAACTTTTCTCCCTTTTCACTTTTCTCCTTCTCCTCATTATCCTGAAATCTTGTGAAGTGGATCCGGAATTCCATGCCAATCCCAAGGAAAGTGAAATGAAATATAAGGAGAGAAATTAAATCAAACTCTGCTTCAGAATAAATAAGCTTTCTTCTTATTCCTATTTCAAATAAATCCCAGATTTTCTGCTTTTTTCATGCATCCTTATTTTCTTGTACTGTCGTTTTCATTGTTTTCTATGAAAAAAGAAATGTGAAGACAAATTGGAAGTTCAGAATTCGTGTCATAGACAGGGGTTAGGCTAGCTATGCTTCCTAGCTCCAGCTTCAGCTTTCACTATGTCACGTCAGCATTTTATTTTCTTATAAATGAAAACTCAGATGATGTTAGAATTGGAAGGCTGTGGCTGAGTGCTCTGAGCTACCTGGTTCGTTCGTTCGGTTCGGTTGTTGAGTTATATTTCTTGAGTCGATTTATTATTAAAGAGGATTGGTGGAGAGAAGAGTGGTGTTTTCCCTAGTGAGTTGAGACTAGAAGGATCGAATGTATGTTGTTGAATTTACCCAGAGTTAGGACGAGGTCAAGCAGATCAGCCGGGCCTTCATTCTGGAGCGACTCAATCGCTTCGGCCACTTCTAGAGCGTTGCCAATTGAATTTCCCAAGGGAGAATCCATTCTCGTCATGAACCCACTCACCTTCATCCCAAATGAATTTCCAATTTCCACCTGAGTAAAGAAAACCAAAAAAATTACTATATACGCATTACATCTCGATCTACCTGGATCCAACATTTTCTATACGGTAAATGCGCAGGTTTACAAATTTATTGAATTGTCAATAAAATATGAGAAATCGAGTTACATTTCGAAAAATCGGGATCGTGTGCTCCAAATGTCGACACACTTTTTTATATGAGAAAAACACAAAAACATGATATTTATCGAGGGATAGAACTGTAATACGAATTCAATATTCGTTGGCTCAAAGGAGTGTTTCTCTCGTATTTTCTTTCACCTTTCAGCTTAGAGCTCTTCGGCAAGCAAAATTTGTTTACCTTGGCGAGACTCAAGCACGGGAAGAAGAATATTGCGGAATTTCTCATTAAATTCCAATTTTCCGTAGAGAAAATTTCATATTCAATGACAAAA
>WJEZ01000314.1:0-32509 GCA_009869925.1 Thalassaphorura encarpata
TAACTTGCTAGAAATGGAAGGTTTCATGGAGATATTTTTAATAAATCATTCAAAGCCCAAGCGCTGTGCATGTGGAAAGGACAAAACTGAAAAAGGCTAAATTGATTGTTGGATTTGTATATTGGAGCAAATATGCAAATGCAAGTCAGTAACACTACAGTAGAATTAAAAATGTCTTGTATTTAAACGCGTATTTAAAAATAAATTAGAATTCCTCCACGTCCTATTTGGCAAAACAATTTATTTATGGTACAATGCCCAACCGTAATAAATTAACAAAAGAGCTGCTAAATTTTCGTTGGAATCAACTGTGTCCTGAAATTTTTCAAAAAACGTGTGAATAAAACCAAACCTTGTTTCGGGAATGTTGAGAAGATTGCATATTTACCATTGGTCTTGATTCATCAAAATATTAACATGAATCTGATGAATTTATCTAGCTCATTATTTCTGTGCTTAAAGCGAATTCATGCAATCTCTGACCAAATTCTCTATTCGGCTTGTATTGTTTCCTTGTATTCCTTTAGGGTCAATTACTCGGTACACAGAATACAGAGTGCCTTTTTCTAAGACCCGTTTGTTCATCTTTTTCAAGAAAGTTGATTTTACGCAAAATGTGATTCCCCTGTTACAAAGCATTGTCCCGGTTGAGTATTGTGCGTTTATTCTTGCCATAGTGTGGACGAATTGAATTTCCTATCTGAAAATGGACACCCTAAGCATCCTTTCGAAACTAGAATCTACAAGTGGTCTAAAAATGGTTTCCCATAAGATGCGTTAAAATCAGTTGATATCAGAATTCGGGATTATTTTCGAATTACCCTTAGATTGTGAATTTTTTATCCCTTGAGTTAGCACTACGGATTATTATATGTTTAAGGTATTAGTCATAAAAACAAAGGATTTAATCTAAAATGTTATTTTTGATTACAGATGGCTGAATTGAACAATAGCAACAACAATGTGACGAGTGGAATGAAAGATCAAAAGACTAAGGGTAGAACTGGTTGGCCACAACATGTGTGGGCATTGGAATTGCAACAATGAAAGAATTTATTTTCCTTTAGCCTCAATTAAAGCGTATGATAAGATGCCATAGAACGATTAGTCTATCACCACCGCCAATCATCTCGTCAATCCAATTCACTGTGAACGTATAATCATAGCCCAAGAGGACTGTAAAACTGTAAAGCGTTTAGGAATAGTTATCATGTCTATGCCTTGTCCTGACCCTCAGTTGAGAGACACATCATCTCTCCAGAGAGAAACGAATTGGTGTTGACGGGGGAATCCGAACACGCGAGATTTCGAGACCCTTTCGCATGAGAAGAGAAAATGGAATGGCTATAATATTATGTTTCCTCTTGTCGCAAACTCAACGTCAACTCATTATGTCGTTAGTTTGTCAAGCCAGATCGTAATAAGGTTAGAGATACTTAGACATTAATATTAGTTGAAGTTGCAGTACTAGCAGGAAGGGAGTAACCCTAAACCTTCTGAGCTTGAAAACTTGAAGGATGACCTAGTATACGTATTTATTGTACCTCACAATATCATCATTTGCAGTTCATCCGAAGGAGTCACTAGATGTTTTGTTTAGTTGATTAGAAAAGTAGATAATTGTTATTCGTCGAGTTGAAATCAAAATTCTAGTACATGTAATGTGCCTATATTTCATCGTGTCGAAATGTGATCTCTTTATTAAGTAGTACTAATCCACAACACAAGGCAGTAGTCGCTAATGGCTGCTATATAAACTCTTTTGTGCAACTCAAAATTTTCTATGTAGTATTACTAGTCCCACCAAATCCTTTCTTTAGAAACAATAGAAATAAATTAGTCTCACATGCGACTCAAAACCCTCATGATGACCTTGTTGAAATACAGGGACGTGAACATGGCATGTTGACATGTGAGACAAATAATTTCTACCCACTGCTTACTACCATTACAAGTGTTTTCTCCACAATTTAAGCATCCTGTTTTGTTAAAAGTTCACTCAACTATTTTGGAGCTTTATTCCAGTCCTACTCACAGCTTTTTTCACTCAAAAGTTACACTTGTATGTTTTCTTTAATTTTTCTAATACATTTAAAATTTTGTTATTTCTTACAACCCTGCAAGTAGAGGAATGAACTTTTTCTGTACTTCTGTCAATATTAAAATGGTTTATATGAGTCTAGCTGTATTCTAATTCTTAACATATTTATGTGAATTCAGGTCATCAGCCCAAAAACTTTATAGTATTTGTATGTAAAAATAGAAAATAAATTCGCAACGTTGGTGTATTCTAAAATTACAATGAAAATATGGAATAATAAAAAAAAAATAGTATCTTAACTTCTTTATTTAGCACCTAAGTCCTAACTACAAGGCTTGTGCAACGAACAATTTTAATTTCACTAACATTTCGTCATCGTCAAAATCATCATATTGAGTAGAGGCCGTTTGCTAAATGCTATAAAAATTAGCTTGTAATAAATGCCGGCGAAGCCTGCTACAGAAATAGGATATAGGAAGATCACATATTTTTAAAATGCTTAAATCCCTCAAACTATGTTAAGATTTAACAAATACAATAATTCGGATTAATTTCTGGGGGTCACTGGATGTTCGCTTAAGAAGGGAATCACCTTAATACAAAGATTGTTAAGGAATCCACAACAAATTGCACCAAAAAATATTTCTTTATTTAATACGTATGGTTAATGTCGGGCTTGATACACAAATGAGCTGTAACAGATCTCAAAATATTCATGCAAAAGTTTTACTGAATTCAGAACTCTGAAATTAACAAATTCAGCTTTTAATGTTTCCGTTTCTTTGCCATAAGTGCTTTCCGTTTTTTCTCCTCTTGTTCTAGTCGCATATCTTCGAGATCTTCTTGAATGCCTACAAATATTCAGCGTAGAATTAAAATTTGAGTACAAAGTTGCCCTTTGAATTTGAACTTACCTATCCTTAAACTCCTAGACTCTTCGCGCATTTGTTCATACGCACTTGACTCCATACATTCGTCGTCACTTCCATCCTGATAACGCCTCTTGTCATAACCTGTTATCTTCCGAATAATGTCAGAAATGTTCCCTCCGTTCAGGTCAGAATCATCAATAAAATCGTCCATTTCAGAATCGTAATCCTCTTCGCCCTCATCATCGCTCTCAATAATTTGCCGACCTAAGAATGAACATTTTTTTTAAATTGACAAAGGTAAAATTAATCGACTATAAATTCTTGGATTTACCTGAAGGTTTTGGTGCGGAGAATTCTCTTCTGGAAGTTGGTGGTAAATTAGAATGTTTCCCACTTTTCTGCGGAAGTTGAGATCGCTCCTGTTCTCTTCTACGATCTGGATAATTTGCAATGGGATTTTTATGATGCATTCCTGACCCATTACGATCAAGTTCTTGTTTTATTCTTTGAGGAGGGACCTTGTTAGATGAATGCTTAGGATGCTTGTCGATATCAATTCTGTCTCCTTTGTATCTAGGTTTCTCTCTTTGTGTATCGTAAGAAGCAGGCGGGCGGCTTTTACTTGTTGCTGTAGGTGGCAAAATGGTAGCAACTTTTCCAGGTTGGATGTTCTTCTCAACCGGAAGATTCTTTGGAGGTTTGGAGCCATTTGGACCTGACAATTTATGCTTAGAAGCACCTGGACCAGGTGAGGCAGAAGTTGCTGGCTTAAATGAGTCCTTAGAATATTGAGAAAGCGAAGGAGCCAGCGCAGACGTTGGAACAGGAGCCCGGTTTGGAATTTTAGGGGGTGCTGAAGGATTCGATCCTACAGGAACTCGTGCTTGGGGTCCAACCTTTGAACTTTGTTGTTGCACTGGAGGTGATGGTGAAACTAGTGATGTAGTGGGAGCAGAAGCCTTTCCATTCTTGCTTGGAATCTTGAAACTTTGCTGGCTTTTCCCAGTGGAACTGGAAGCATTGCCCTTGGGACGCATATTATTATTTTTGTCACTTGTTTTCGTATCAAAATTGGGAACACTAATCCGTTCACGCATAGCTTTTTCTTGCAAATATTGTGCCTTTTCTTTCGCGGTCATTGGACGTCCAAATTCATATTTGTCTTCTTGCAAATCCAATTTAGGCTTTTTAATAACTACAGGTTCTTTACATTTCTCTTTAGCAAGTTCCAACAAATCATTAAAGTTAGGCGGCGGAGGTATCATCTTTTTTGTTTCCTTAGCTTTCTTTGAATTATCTGTGACTTCATGAGCCGTACAGTTGCTAGCAGATTGCGAGTCCTTGCTCGAAGTTTGACTCGATCCCTTTGAATTCTTTAGTGATTGTATTTCAGGTACTGGTAAACCAGATTTCTTCTTAGATGGCTTGGTCGCAGGGAATGTTTTATATTTATCCATCATTTTCTTGTGGAATTCAGCTGCGTATTGAGAAACGTAGCCATAATCGTCTTCATCAGGCTGTTGTTCCTCACCTAGGGAAAAACACAATCAACTCGATGAAATTTGACTTATATTTAACTAAACTAGAAATATTTGGTGCAAACAGTTGATTTTCCAACCTTGTTCTGCGAGAGAATCATTGAGACAATCCATGGCATCGGATATCACAGACTTATTAGCGGATTTTGTCATCCGAAGCATCTGTCCAACTCTTTTAGTCGCCTTCTTATCATGTGATCTCAGTTCTAATAAATGCTCTCGTTTTCGCTTCGCATTTTCACGCTCGGCAATTTTCTCCTGTTCTCTTCTGGCCAAGAATTTCTGAACGTTTGCAGACAACTCTCTTTGCTTTGGCGTTAATTTTTTCGTGCCTGACGGCGTGTATGAAACAAATTGCTGGCTTTTTGACTGAAAAACAGGAATTAATTATTTGCTAACATTATTGCGGAAGCCAATCTTGCTAATTAAATTAATCGAGCAATTAAAACTCATACCTTTCGTGCCGTCTCTTCAATATTCTGCTCAGCGATGTTCATTAAATCGTAGAATCCTAATTGGGCAGCCATTGTGATGAATTTGTTGTTCGTTGGTTCTTGATTATTTATCAGTGTTTCAGACAGCAGGGCTTTTTGTCCAATTGGTTTTTGAGGAATGTGTCCCACTCTAAAAATAAAAACATAGGCATATGACATGACATACATACAAAACGGGAGTGAGACCTAGAGTAATTTCTACGCATTAAATTAATCTTTCACATTTATTTCTCGTTAAATTGTTACCTTACCTTTCAGTCAGTAGTAAATTTCGTAGAGTAGACAATTAGTTAACCAAATGGGTGATGAACGAATGACAAGTATTTATGGCAAATTCCAAATTCCGTCGTCCGACTAGGAACCACACACTTGAATTCTTTATTGTGATTTTAAAAAAATCTTCCACAGAGCTGAGCTTATTAAACTAAACTAACCTAAACTAAAACCTACGAATATCCTTCTATTTGATATCTATCCCAATAAATTACGTTTGAAATTCAACATCAGCTGAGAATTAAAAAATGTTGACACGTCCTGTATGAAAGGGGCAAGTGATGTGATGAAGCAGATTGAAATGCAAATTCCACTTGCCTGTAGCACATGAAAAAATATTTTCCCCTTTCCGTCCCATACAAACAAAAGACCACACAGCGCAATCTTTTGGCTCATGAGTTCTTACCTTTTTCAGATGGCACTTACGCGATCAGCATCAGCACAAATACTACCGTACTTTAACTTTAACTGATTACTCAAAAATTAACACGTACACATAGTAATCGATTTTGAATTAAAGGCAATACAAGTGCCGAGCCAGCAATGAGCAATTTAGTGATTTATTTCTCAAAAATGACATCAATGATCTTAAAAATTAGACAGACAGTCTTAAAGATTATGGGCTTATATAATATTTACTTTAACTTTATTTGGCAAAATGGCCTAAAATTATTTGTCATTAGAGGTAAAAAAAGTAAAACCGAATTAAGTAATTAACCAGTGCTTGGTCCAGACATTGTGTATTTATCAAATTTTTTGTGCACGTGTGAATTATCAGTATTATATATCTTGGCAATAAAATTTAATGGCAAATTTTATCACATACGCAATCATTTGGGCCAATCAGTCATCAGTCTGATTAGTTTGTCTTGAGGATATTATGGTAATTCGTGGATTTGCCGTTTTTATAAGGCTTAGAATGAGCATGAGTGCCGTTGGTCTCGGATTTTTGATAAGGATTAATATAAGCATCATAAAAGAATTTGGCAAATAGACCAAAGAATGTCAAATACATCCAGAATGAAACATGGACACCGAAGAGTCCACGATCACAATCGTCCGGTTTATCTGTATATAAATTCCAAATACAAGTTTTAAGTAAGTTTGAAAAGGAAAATCATTTCGTAGATCTGGATGTTACCCTGAAGTATAATGACATAGTAAGCGTAGACGTTCACAAACATGCCAATCACCATTTGAATAACTTGAATAAATGTTATTGTCATTGAACACGCACGTGGAATTCTCACTTTGATTGTCTGCAGAAAAACATTTTATTTTAATCAAATTCGGACACATATGTTAATGAAGATACTCACCCTCAAAAAGTAATAATAATACATTACAGTATGAACAAATGAATTCATAACAATGTACCATAACTGATTTGGTTCGTAGGATCCGTACATTAACCACCAGCTTATCAATGTAGTCACGTGATGATACCTTGGGGAAATAATTAAGAAATACAATTATTGTCCCAAAGAACTAATGTGAAATAGCTATTTCTGATATGAGGTTCAAATCGTACCAGTGTAGGAAAATCAAGTTTTGCTTGCGGAGAACAACAAAGAGAGTGTCACCAAGTTCAACGAGTTTGGAGATTAACATCATGAAACTCCAAAATGCAGTGGCAGGATTATGATGAATCCTGAAAAATTCAAAAGTTTTATAGTAAAGATAATCTCAAATTAAAAACAACTAAAGAAACTGGTTAGATATACAGAACATTACCAGTGACAGACGGAATTGTGAAAACCGTTTTCTGTTCTGAGAGCAGCCAACATTTCTGGAGATGTGCGAAGAAATACGATGGCAGAAAACACTGAAAGTGAAATGTTCCAAGTCGCCAATATAGGAGTTAATCTAAAGGACTTTCTGGGCTTCAAATATTCTTGAATTGAGAATATGATCAGAATGTACGTCAAGGATGCATAAATGCTGACTGTCCAATGCTTGTCAAACCAGTTTCGCCACCCCTCCAAGTCAAATGTACTTTCAAATTCAAAACTTGGTAAATAGACAGCTTCTTCCAGAATGGGGGACCGAATCATGGCCAAGGTTGAAAACCCAATAAGAAGAGAGACTCCTGTTCTAAATATTCCCTCAAAAAGTTGGACGATTTAAATTACACCCTGGATCTCTAGATTCTAGATTTCACTCGACTCTGTCGAACGTCGTAGACGTTTCCTGGCGCAGACTGAAGTAAAGATGACGCGACGTTTGTATTACGATGTTTGATTTATAGGTTTCTTTAAATTATTTGATTAATATTTAACTTAACTTTGTGTCAAAACTAATATATGATTAATGTAAGGAGTTGACTGGTATCAATATTCCAATAATTGATAAAATTGGGAAACTGCGCTGAAATATGTCATAGTTTGGAAATGGAGAAAGTGACTTTGCTGTACGAATTCCTAAATTGGTATGACTCTACCCAAGCCAATTTTAAACAGGTATAGAAATTTTGTTCATGAATATGATAAAATATTTAGAGATCCTGACCCCCTGGATTGATTCTCGGTCACTTGTACCACCCCTTTATGAAAGCTGGGATTCTTCAACCTCATTCTTTTAATATTCTAGACTATCGATTGCTGACAGAGTCTGGGTAGTTTAATTAATAATTATTACTTCCCAGAATCGGCTCAATAAAACAAAGGGGAAGGACCCGATGAATAGGAAACGCGAAAAAGGTTGAAAATGGACATGTTCCAAGCATATACAGTGGATTCACTATGCCTTGGATTCCAATTGCAAAGCATTAATTTTTCATAGGAATGACCATCCAGTTCAATGTCCAGGAAACATTCCCATTTCGCAAGTGTAAAAACTCTGCACATTATTTCCACTGTTCTGGGCTTAGGTATGATGCTAGGGACTCAACGTAACAAATCCGAATATTAAACTTATAAATTCCAACTTAGAATTGTGCTACAACAGAATCATTTTTACAAGTTCAACGGAGTCATATCTCGGCTTCTTCCGATATTCGTGCAAAGTTATATTTCTATCTAAACTTCATACTTATGGATGTAATTAAAATTAGTTTACCTCTTATTTTTACTATTAATTTATGCAAACATAATACCCGGACTAGCTTCAAGTGCCTTTATAAAATTAAGACCGAATTATTCAAAGGCAAATCATATCGGAAATATTACTCTCAAATTTATTAAGCCAATAGTGTGGTGAGATTAATTTTGAAAATCAGAAAGTCATATCTCGGCTTCTTCCGATATTCGTGCAAAGTTATATTTCTATCTAACTTCGTACTTATGGATGTAATTAAAATTAGTTTACCTCTTATTTTTACTATTAATTTATGCAAACATAATACCCGGACTGGCTTCAAGTGCCTTTATAAAATTAAGACCGAATTATTCAAAGGCAAATCATATCGGAAATATTACTCTCAAATTTATTAAGCCAATAGTGTGGTGAGATTAATTTTGAAAATCAGAATGACTGTTAAGAATTTAACGGTTAGCAAAGTTGACCAATTTTTCAAACCAAATTTTGTAGTCCTGCTCGAAGGTCGGGGATTTCTTTCTGTTGACGTAATCCCAATGCAACTGGTGAATGTGTTGTAGAATTTCACGCAGAACGACTCCATCAGAGAATTTGATCAACGTCTTTACCTTGGCTACTTGCTGGGAAACAGCCTGAGGAAGATGAATTGGCTTGGGCTTGATTGGGATCCATTCCTTGAAATCATTTTCCCAACTCACTAGAAAAACAGTTAAATTATTCAACTGATTTGTAGCAAAAGTTAGAGTGGAACATACGTTTCTTTTGTGGTGGAGAGGGTTTTGATGGTGCAATAGATACGTCTTCCAACTTTTTGACAAATGTATCGCTCAAATGGATTATTTCGTGTATGTCGGGAAGCAAAGCGACGCAGTCTCCAGTTTGTGCCAAGTACTCCAACACTCGCTGAGTAATAAATACCAGTTCATAATTAATACAAGGAGAGAGTAGGATGTCTTCATTTCATAATTGTTGACACTTACCCGGATTCGCTTATGATTCACAGTGATTCGAGCTGTTTGATTATCCTCCCGTGGTGGTTCAATCACCATGTACAAAGGTTGAATCTAAGTGCACATTCACAAAATTGTAACTTAATAAATAGGTATAAATTGTTTTAATGGAAGACGTACCCGAGTCATTGTACGGCGACGACCCAATTGTTCTGGGTTCGGTTTTTCAATAACTTGTCTAGAAGTCACGAAGGACATTGGTGCAGCATATGGAGAAGTCTTAGGAATCGGTGGAAGAACTCTATTCCATTCCGAAACGCCCCTCTCTATAATTATTAGCAAAATTTAATCACACCGACCTCACATGTATGTGCTTGTAGTACTTTTAAGTAATCTAATTTCTTTCAAGCTGTCTTGTCTTACTTTTAACACCAATTGCACTGGTGGTGCGTCCGAAAGTCACCTTCTGTTTTGCTTCAGCTTCAACGGTCTTGGGAATCCAATTTCCGAAATACAACTTTTCAACACTTTCAATTGTGTCGTACATTTCAATGATGAGCAGTCCGGAGTAAAAAATCTGCTCACGATAACTATAAACTCTATCGGCACCATCTGAGTCTAAATTGAATGAAACACAAACTCCATTAATACTTTATGTCGCCCTGTTTTTGTTCTAAACTTAAACTTAAATTGAGGGACTGACCTCCCTGATTGGCCTCTTCCATGTCAAACTCATCCAAATAATCTTCGCACGGAGGATTCTTTCGAGCTCCTGAAAATAAGATAAAAAATGGGATCATTAGATTATGACGTATGGGAATCGAAATCGAATCAAAGTTTGTATTGAGTTCATGCTCACCTTCGTAATAAGCTTTCCGGACTTTTTTGCTCGCCACATCGAAGTTGGCCATGTAGAACATGAAATGATTGAAAGACGCACCTTTTGCACCGTCATAAGGAACGTTTAACAAAACTTTCCCAATTTCGTGTCTGGTCACTTCAATCCCAAGCCCAACGGAGATGAGCTGGTAAATTTGATCGACCAATGCACAAGGGTCAGACACAGTTGCCAACACAGTCTGTAAATCCATGATTGTCTCCAACTGAAATATTATAATTAATTCACAAATTGTGACTTTTTTTTCTTACAGTACAGTCAAAAATGAGAATTATCTCTTAACATTATTCCATAACTTACAATATCCTTCTCTAAGGGAAGTAACCAGGTTGGGATTTTCTGTTTAGCGTAGCGAGCTCGGACCGTTTTTATATATCCATGTCTGTTGCCCTCCGCTTCCACTGCAAAGAATAAATTTGAAATATTAAACTTGAAACATTTCCAACGAATTAACCTTAGCTGACTTACCGTAGCGACCCAATTCCCTTTTCGCTGGAAGATAGGGAAGGAAGATAGTTTTGGGGGGTGAGTCTTTGGGGTAGATCTTCTGGCGAACAAATCGGGGCCTTCCTCTGTCATTGAAAACGTCCACCGGTTCTTCTTGTGTTCCTACTTTGTCTGCCACAACAGCACTGGAGTACCCCGTGTAAGGATTCACCTTTACTCGACGAACCTGACATACGAACGAATACATTACGACATAGGAAATTGATTGCATTTTGCAAATCTAATTAATAAATTAAACCAATAATGAGTCATACCGGTTTATCTTCGGCCAAATAATTCCCGTACATGATTCTTCTTGAGGATGACTAAACTTGGTAATTTGGACTTAAAAGTTTCGAATTTTGATAAGTTTGGACTTTGATTAACTAGAAATGAATTTATTGAATTGAATTATGAATTTTGAGGAGCCAATTTGGGTGAGATGTTGCTAGTCAGAAGGACAGACGACTACTGATGAGGAAGACGAGGCAGGCAGACGAGGCAGACGCTGGCTGTTTGGATGAATGACCACATCTTGGCTCCTCATCCCGCCCCATGGCAACTCAAAACAAGGAAAAGCACTTCGCCCCAATTACACATCCAATTAATTAATCAAGTTATTTTCTAACACATTTCTATAGTTAGAGTTAATTTAGAAGAATTCGGAATTAGTATAGGTAGGGATACGACCTAGCACTAGCACTAGCATTGAGATGAATAGGTTAGACACAAGTTCTGAACGAACTTGAGGTTAAGATGATGAAAGACAGATTGAAAGAGTCGGTGTGGTACAGCAACCATAATTCTATTTGCGTAGATTTTATAAAGTGATGGTAATACATTGGGAGTTCCCCCGAGGAGATGAATGAATATGCATAGGCTGAGAGGTTCTCATTTGAAATTACTTTCACTTTCAGTTGTTCGTCACTTTGATCCAAATTAAAAATTTGAAACTCAATTAAGGAGTGCAAAATGTGAACTGACACACGCTTTCCTGGCTAAACATTTTAGCCACTCATCATTTTAAAACAATGTAAAAAGGGTATAGTTCGGATTTAAACAAGAACAGACAGTTTGACTTCAACGAACGCAGGAAAAAGCAATTCAATATCCATATCCTTAGATTTGTGTGAAAGGAAGAGCTTTTCCCAATAACTGACTGAGTAAAGCTTTAGAGATTTCTCAAAGAAATGAAGTCAACAACTTTGTAAAACTGGCTCTTGCACTCTATTCTGCTTGGGTCAGGCCAGTAGAGTAAACTTTCAAGTTGAGTAAATCCTTCTCTATAAAGAATCATATTTGGATGGCTTTATAAGTTGTTATGTTTTTGCTCAGTTTACAAAAATACACTAAGCTATGCTCTAAATTTGTCATTTGATTTTTGATTAATTCACATAATATTGAAGATGTTGCGATTTGCGATCCAAACTTTTGGGTATCAAATATCAAATGATTGCTTGAACGTTTCTTGCATCACGCAGGGATTTCCACATCAGCATTTGTATTAGTTAAAGTGAATCTGTCATTCAAATTCAAAGATTCTAGGGATAGGTTTTGCTATGATAAGCCTTGAAGTCCTGCATTTAGTTCTTGGGATCAAGATGAGTTTGGTTGAGCTTTATGGCTTTGGCTTTAGCTCTGGTATCAACTCTTCCCATGCACATGTAGAGAAAATCCATTTCGGAGTATACACGGGATTTTGTACGCTAAATTCCTAAAGTTACCTTTTGCATCGTAATTTCTCCAAACTTGGCTTTCAGATTGCCGGGCGCGGGTACAAAATCGTCCCGTGTTTGTTTATACATCAGAGAATTTTCATTTCTAAACCACAGGCTTAATATGAGCTGACTGACACAAAAAGTCTCAGCAGGAGCTTTGACCACAATCATAATATTCCTAACGTCATTCAGTCGGAGTGCAAAATACAAGTTTTTCCCCATTGCATTTCGTCCCACGCCTCTTTCTCTTTTATTTCATGGTTCATACAATTACTTTGTTCCACAATAACCAGAAATAAAACTCGACGTTTCGACTTTATTAAATTTTGATTTCATGTCAACATCATGTTGCTTCTTTCTTTTCAGCAACTACCAACTTAAGTAAATCTCAGTCGTTTGTAATAAAAGTTAAATCAAGGAAATAAGCATATTGTGAACGTATTTTCCAATAGCTGTAATTCGGAAAATCACCCTGAAAATATGTAAGAAAATTTTACTTTGTTGGACCCATGAAACTAAAAACATCATAAATTTGAGCAACAGGGATTACACTAGCATATGTCCTCAATTCAATCTAATCAAACTGTTCCCAATGGGCTTTTTTATGAAAATGAATGCGAGATGAAGATCCCAATAACCGGTAATAATGTTATACATTTGCTAGGAACTGCCAAATGATTTATGAATTGGAAAGAACAGAACATGATATTAATGCGGTGAAAAGGGAAGGAAGTGATTTTGAACGCAAGTTGGTTTTGGTTTAGAAAAAGGTATGCGTTAGACGAAGGTGGGCGCATGTGTTCCGTTTTTCAGGTTGAGTGAAAGCCAGCCGTCGTAAAGCTTTTGTCGGGAAATAGCTAAACGCTCAGGTTCATTTTCCAAACTGAATCACACTCTTCCATCGATGCATGGGACTCTTTCTCTTACATTACCGTGCATTACTTTTCATTTCAACCCTTTCTTGTCGACTTGAGACACCACTCTCTTGAACATTAAGAAAAAGGTATCCTGATAGGGAAACCAAGTGCCATTTGATGTTGTTCAACAAAGAGAAAGAAAGGTGGTTGTCAAAAACCGCTTCCATTCTACAGTTGAGTTTCAGAACAAGTGACTTTTAAAGTTCATCTGTACTAGTAAAAAGGAAGAGTTGTTGTCAAAGAACAAAGTCACACCTTCTATCTTTGAATCTTTGTCACCTAAACTTCCAATCTCAACTACAAGTGACGAGTGAAAGTTTATTTCCATCAGCGTTCCTTCAGATAAGTCATCAGGTTAATTTTGAATCTTTAATTAGCATAAATAATAAGTTTGCCTACCGACATCAAGGGGTGAAATGGACAAATTTGTGTTGAAGCGAAAGCTGAGCGGAAAAGCAGCAAGCGCTGAGGAGGTCGTATGCTTCTTTCTATTACACAAGCCTATGTAAAATTCAGCCAGGCCAATACGCTCAGACTTGTTTCAACTTTCTTCCACACAATTCTTACCGTTCAAAGCTATGATATCGTTTCTTGAATTTAGCCCCAGTCGTAATTGTCATGATGAGAAAATAAGGAACCATGATTGTTTTATAAGAAAATGACGCGGAAAGTAGTGCTCAAAAAGATGAAAAAATTGGAATTAGGTTCGTAGTTACTTTGGGGGTGCTGAGACTCAGCAGGATTGGAGGATTTATTTTCCAGATTGGATGGATTAGTTATTTTAATTATGTACAAGCCTTCGCCAGTAAAATTTTGTACTTTCAGTTCGTGTCGCCTAATTGGATGTAAGATATTAGGTAACATACACTGGATTTTTATTATTTCTGAGTCAGGTAACATCAAGCTTAATTAAAAATAGATAATATACAGGCTAAGTTTTCATGACAAAATGTATTACTTAACTCTGGCAGAAGAATATATAATTGACCTTAGTCTTTCCATAAACTTTTAATTATGACTCGGAAATTATTGTTGGATATAGTACACGACATTTTAGGGTGCTATACAGATTTAATTTTTCAACTCTGACGATATTATATGTATGAGGTATTAAAAAACATGGAAAATTTTGTGTTGTTTAAAATATCATCCACTACATGTCTCAAAAATTGCCAAAACGTAAATATTGATCAACAATCTGAGACAAAATTTTACCGACTGTGTTTGAGTAAATGGATGATCTTCCTAGGCAAGAAAGCAATTTTGCCAAGCTCTTGCTTAGGGTTAAAGTGAGGATTTGAGGTAAGGAACCTGAGATTGTTTTACCTAAGGGAGTTCTATCAACGGAGGTTTCCCTAGTCTGATTTAATTTTGCTCGTCATGCTCTCACCCACTAGACGGAGAATGTTGAGCAGGTGGCAAAGCTAACATGTTAGGCTTTTCACAAAAATCTGTAATTAGGAGGTTTTGTCAAATATCACAATTTTTTCTTTCTACTCGTCCCACTAATGGACCTTGTGTCTTAATTATCTCAATTCATTATTCTGAAGCATATGTCATGAGCCGCATTACATAGGCGGCATCACTCTAGCAAATCGTAAAGAACAAAAGGTATCTTCTATTTGTTAACCTTTCTAAGGAGGAGAAAGTTCATGGAATAAGGAAATGGTGTACAGGCACATAGACTGAAGCGAAAGTCATGAAGAAAGTCACAAAATGAGCTTTCAGATTAAATATAAAAGTGCTCAAGGTGACCGGATTCCCTACATGGGTTGTATTGGGAGCACTTTGTGAAGCTAGGTGTACGGTTGACAGAACAAAGACAGAAGCGACAAGGACTGGAGAAGAAAGGTTGAGATGTCCTGTTCTTTTTTACAGTGTAGCACTAGTCCTACAAGATTTCTATTCCTACTTGACTTCCTCTATCCTTTCGTATATATACAAGTACAATCAAATACATGACTCAGCATTGTCAGAGATTTAGAGTCTTTTGATTCATTCGTCAAGATTATCCACTTCCGATGAAATAATGAAAACTTAATTGTCATCGAGAGATTTAAATCAGGTAACTATGTATTCATGTGGATATTGTACAATAATTATTCAATTTTGATCTATCCTAGCAATTATTTAAGGATCATTAGAGAGTGATACGAACAAAAGAAAAGTCTGTGTTCAAGAAGGCAAGAATTGGAAAACTATATTGGTCAGTATAATGGGAATAAATTAATTCAGAAGATTACGATATGTATATTAGAGTAATGTCTCATTGCGCCCCATATTAGTCTCAAGCCCATTGCGACAACTCAAGGAATTCTTGCAGTAAGAATTTACATGAGAAGGATATTCCTAACGTTCGACAGAATTGATCATGTCATTTTTCTATGAATATTTGTCTAGCTCCGATACGTAAAGTTAAATTCGGTGCGATCTAAGTGCAATCCGAATCATTGAGAACACACCAGGAGCTAACTTTATTAAAAAGTGAGAAAATGCTGACAAGTCTTGGAGGAAGTAATTTCGGGGAGATAATGTTATCTGAACTTTCATGACTGTCAGACAAGATTTTTGCTGACGCATTCTGTACAATTCTGGAAGCACAATTGTTGCCAAGATATAATCTGAAGTTACTTGCTCTGTGCTCAGTTAATTGGCACCTTTTACAGATAAGCGTTTTTGATCAAGCTAGCTTTGAAATATATATTTAACCATTAAAATTTCATATACTACAGGGGCAAATTTTTTTGTTCTTCCTTTTTGTTTTTTGGTTTAGCATTTCAAATTTTAAGTTATTTTATCTGAAATTTGCGAATTGGTGACACGGAATCCAAAACTTGGGAGATCGAAATAATGCTGTCGAGCTCGCGCCCATTTTCCGTGTCACCAGTCACATTTGCCAGTTCAAAAATTTCAGGATAAAATAACTTAAAATTTGAAATGCTTTGAGCATGAAGGGAAGGCGAACAAGGCAAGGTATGGGAGAAATTGATATTTTCGGATTTTTTCTTTCTTTGCGCGCCGCGCGCGATGGTGCTATCAGAATTTTCTGAAAATTTTACCAGAGATCCAGTTTTTCCTAAGCTTTCCAACGATCCATCATACAAGGCTATGGGTTTTGTAGTTTAGGCCCTAGGGGGGAGACAATACATATTGGTCACCGGGTAGAACACACGTTAATTATTGAAACTAATTCTCTATTTGAGGCTTGATCGTCGAATGTTGTAAGTTGACATGCCAACAAATCAAATAATTTCTAGAGTATTCTATGAATGAAACCTACTGAACTGATCACTCAAGTGAAGAATGAGGATCGGAATAGATGTACTCTAGGTTAGTGGGGCAGAATAGTAAAGAAATTAGAAGAGATGCAAGATGAGTTAGGAGATCACAATGGGAGTAGGAGAAGCGTTAAGAAAGTGTGGAAGAGCTAATGACAATTCCGGAGTCTGAATGACGCTTCTGGGGCAGACAGCTTTCCCCTCTCCAAATAACATCTAAGGATGAGTAAATTTTATTTTGTCCGCAGAGTAATTGCCTCCTGTGGGTTGAAGATTAGACTCTTTTTGCATTGGAATGAGACTGATGGTGAATTACCTGCTCAGTGGAATATGCTGGATCTTCTCATTGTGGCCAAGGTTTGTGGTTCATGGACTCCGGAAGAGTTCTTTCACAACTTTCCTCTTATTTCTTTTCCTCAACTTTCCCTGCTCTCCTTGAAGATGGAATGGATCGAGTGGGTGGAACTTTGGCCACATATTATTTCCGCTCTTAAGTGGAAGATGAAGAACAACTTGCTAAGAATCCTTGTTGGATTCCTATGCAAATTGAGGCACTCTTCTCAAGAATCAATACCGAAACCCCATTATTAAAACCATTAGAGATAAAAACTCATAAGATTTAAGAATATTTTATTGACAGAGAGTAAATTTCCATACCTACGACTCCACTTCACTTGTTCCCTCTTCGAGGTTAATTTCCTAATAGCTTTTTATAAATGCATAAATTTCTTCTTAGGGCGGATGGCTTTAAGGGTCCGAGCCATCGGAACGTTTCACAATTACTCGACAACCTACTTCAAGGTTATGGTAAGCCAAAATTTATAAATATAATAGATCTAGTTACTTCGGAAAATTAGGCTTCTTAAAAATTCTAAGCTACTCAACCTTTTAATCTCGCTACTATACTACGTACCCTATAAGGCATAAAGTGCTAGCCCGATTAAAATGAAACATATTTAATCAAAATGGGTTCAAATTTTAATTCTGCACTTTCTAATGCTAGTTCCGCATCACTTGCGAACCAGATATTTGCTCACTATAATTTTATCATTTACTTTCAGATAATTCAATTCGTCCAGACTTTGGCGGTAAGTCAGTGTTCTGAATTTCTCTTTGTAACAGCAAATCAGACTACTCAAAATGACTATTTTTTAAAGCAAAGTCTAATGCAACACTACAATAGCTTCTTACACTTGACTAGACTTAATTGTAAGTGGGAAGTCTATCTGCATTTAAAATAGGCAACTGAACTTTTTTGACAGTTGATACGAGCTTTTTTAGCGCCCTTTGGATTATCCCGATTGAAATTGAACTGTCAGAATGACAGGAGCAGACACTTCCATATGCTATTGTGAATACTTGACGTACTTGGAAATCTTATTAGTCTATGAAAAATTAGAATTTATGGATTGGTTTCGCAATCTTTATTGTGCACAAATATACAATTTTTGCATTTTGAGTTAAACGAATGCAATTTTATCTGCAGTTTTCTTTAGTTCTTTAACATAAATTAATTTTAAATATTAATTAGTCATTGTACTTGCCCAAAGAGTCCTGAGCGATTTTTGTGATAGGCCAAAAAAAACTTTGGTTGAAACTTAATTTCGGCGTCAGCCCCAGAATTAAGTTAATTTGCTAGGAACGGCTGAAGTGGTTCTGTGTCTCACCCACAGATTAAAAAACTAGAAGAATTCCCAATAGGACCAAGCGCGTGAATTCCATCAGCTAGAAAATATTGCCTATACATGCATATTAGATTGCATTATGTTTTATGTCTTTGGAACAAGAGGGAATCTAATGAAGTCGACTAAGACTTCAAACAAATCGGTGGGATGGGAAAACTGCTGAATAAGGTCTAAATCAAGAGGGAAAAGCCAAAGAAATCTTCCAAGTTAATGCACACAGATTTGTAAAATTATGTCAGGATGAATTGAGAAATCTTGACGGCTTATTATTTGGTTGTCTATTCCCCAATTCTACTTGCGCTCAGAGGGCTTCTTTCTGGTTGTGATTTAGGCAAAAGTGCAAGTTTCCTGAGTAGAGTAGACCAAGACAGAAAATTTGTTGAAAATTAACTTCATTAATGAAGAAAACATGGTTAACAGATGGCACAACTCATATTTTTTACTTATTTTTGTAGTTTAAATACAAAGAGCATTAATGGCTAACCCTGAAAAGATTGGTCAAATTAAAAAACAAGTAATATCTACTATTTTATATATACTCAAGTATAAAGTTTAATTCCACATCCTTAGTTCAGTTCTTTCTAGCAGTATGCAGATGAGCTGAAATGAAACTTACGGATGTGGTTTTCATGATCCTGTTCATTTTAGGGCACAGGCTGTCATATTTCCCACACTTTCCAACTAACTTACACTCCGAGGCAAAAAATTCTTCTAGAGAATAATAAAAATTCATGGAGTGCATGATCATTTAATTGACCCATCTCTTTCCTTTCTTCTTTTGTAACGTTCGTTGGAGGAAAATGGTAGAATGCGAGGAGATGATATGTCATGGGATACCTCTCTGAGGAGCCGTTGGTCAACAGCTTCTTCGAATTTCACTTCCCTTTTAGTTATCATTTATTCCTTGTAATACAATTCTGTCGAAATGTGAAGTAGAGAAAGATGTTAACTTCGTGTTCACTAGTCATTCAGTCCCCAGATCCATCCAAACTCTGATCTTTGCTTTCTCTCTTTGCCCTAAGCACTGGACCATCCACTTATTTTTCTTAAGACTCCAGACATTCCCTCAGTTGATCCATTACTCTTCCACATAATGACAGCAGCGCTCTATTCTTGGGTCACTCCTCTCCTAGGGTCTCTTTCGTTCGCAGCAATGACTTATGGGTTTTATATCTGGGTTAAGGGGAAAATTCTTTAAAAGACAATCCCACGTCAAATCCCAACCCTTTGAGCATCCATCACTCGGCAATTGATTCATATAGACATTAATTCATGTGTTATTTTTGGAGGGACATGAATATGTATGTAGATTACTCTCCACCCAACCCTTGTCATCACTCATCAATTTGCTCTGACTTTAAGACGACTCATCGAAAATGTCTTGATGCGATAGGGAGGATCAAAGCTCCAACTTTCATTTAATGTCTTCAGAGAAAAAACATGATGGCTTTTACCCATGTAGTGTATTTGTCATTTGTCCAAGAATGACGATGTCAGACTTTTATCATACGACAAGAAAATTAGTTTAATGACTAACTTTATAACTTTTAGGTCCTCCGACCATCGTGGAAATTGATATTATGGTGCGTTCTATGGGTCCAATTTCTGAAGTTGATATGGTAAGAATTCAGAGAATTGATCACACCAATTAACCTTATAGTTTCACACGCTATATTTTGGAAACTTGGATTTGATATTAATTTTTCCAAAAACATATGATAACAACACTGAGAAAGCGGAATAATTTCATATTTGACAATTTACGTAGAACTTCCATTAAATAGAATAAATGACAGGTTTGTTTGTATTGTTCAACTATTCAGAGAACGATTCTTAGAAACTGAAGTTGATGCACCAATTCCACTGAGATTCAATTATCTGGGTGTGTGCACAGTAGTAATGGAATAAAGTTTTCAAGGAGAATGATTCTAATCCCTTGGTTTGAGATTAATTATAGGAAATCTAAATTCGAACGTTCGTTGGAGGTCTTTCCTTATCTGAGCAAAGATGAATGAAAGATTTTTGTTTTCCATACCAGAAAGGATGGCCAAGAAGCTAAGTTCAAATGTTCTAAAATGAGAGAGATTGAAAGTTGGACGAAGAAACTCTTTAGTATATTCTCAAGTGCATAGTGTATTTGCAATGGGATTTTTGTATCCAGTATCTCTCTGCTCCCTGCTGGACCCATACACGTATGAACTTTACAATTGATTCCTCTTGGGACCAACCCCAGTCTCCACTAAATGTATTGAACTCCAATGTGCGTCCTTCAAGAATTGTAGATTGGACTCAGAGATGCTCTTGTTGATTCCTAATCCAATCGAAGTACCAAATCATTTTATTCAGCCGCGTCCTCTGATCAATATCTTCAAGAAAACACTTTTTACAATCTTGTTACATTTTATTCTCTGTTTTTTTCTGCTGCACTTACAATTTTGAATTTTGCAGTAATACGTGATCAAGTTGTAAGAATTTTTCCAGATATTTTTTGTGGCAACTACTTGATTAAACTACTTGAAGTAATTTCCCTATGTAGTCTTAATAAATGGATGAAGGTGATCTGGAAGTATGCAAATCCTATGCATAATAGGGCAAAGGCAAGCATACGAGTAAACAGAATGAAATCAGATTGATGAAATGACACCAAAAACTTTGCTAAAAGGAATTCCTCCAAATCAAATTCCGAACAGGAGAGTTAATTGAATAACTTGGGAGAGCAGTTTGCTCACTTTAATTAGCTAACGAAATACTTTAGTGAACTACGTCCTTGGGTCTTGACAGAAATGGAGTTCCATTATTAATCGAGAGCATCAGGATTGGGTTCTACGGTTAAGTCAACAGAGAGTTGAATCTCTGCTAAACCTGAACAATTGCTAAATGTATTAATTTTGTAATAGATTTGTTAGACCCCAGTGTGTCTATTTTGTACACGTCCGGGTTGCCGTATAAAATTGATTTGTGGAAACACAATGCATCTTTACATACTTTAGAGATATTGAATTCCTAGTAGTTCCTATGGGTCATTTGAATTGATTATGAAGCTATTACGGTGTAGCGTACCACATCCGTGAGTGGAAAATAGGAGAAATGCAGGGTAAATGGAATAAATTATTCTTCAAATGCTCTTACCTGATGCTAGAATAATGGGCTAAAGACGAAAAGCTCTGTCAATGATTTTACACTTTGAGGTGTGTGAACGTGGAAATGTGTGTTTGTTAGTGTAAGCAATTCACATCCCACCCCTGACTCTCAACTCTTCCTTGATTCATTTTCATTGAGTTGATCTTTGTCGCTTCCAAAGAGTCTCTCCAAAATGTTGTTACTTGAACAAGTCCCAAGCTTGCCCTTTGAAATATTCAGTACTCTTCGAGGGCTCTCTTACTAATTGGGTTTCGATACTCCGGTGCGTTTGCTCAAGTTGTAGCACCCTGGCATAGGATTTCCCACGGCAAAATTCAAAATACCCTCATCTCTCATTCAATTAAATGAAATTCGTTTTGAGGACTTGAGATCAAAATTAGAGTTGATTAGATTTTCGTATATGTAATTTAAATACGCCAATATATACGGCTAAAGACTCATACACTCTAATAATACAGAGAATGAATGATATACAAATATTGTAATCCTATTAAGTAGGATTATCAAGTATTTCTATTTCGGGAGATTCTGACTTTATCAGATATAATTCATATGCTCAGAACCCACGTAAGTCTTTTTTGGGCATGTAGTAATAAATGAGAGAGAGAAAGCATTCTGTGGGGGGAATATCTCTGAGCTGTTTTCTCTGAACCAAAGACCCGCATCCCATTCTATTGCCTTTGCGAGCAAATAACAACTTGAACCGAGGAAAGTCAGTTGTTTCGGCCGACAGACTTGTATTATGGTTTTGGAACAGGATTTTGATTGTACGTTTCTACTCAATAACGATTAGCAGGGCTAGGTTTAATGAGTATATGCTCTGTGCTATTATCTAAATATTTGTAATCGATTTGGCTGTGTACAAACACAACGCTCTTCTTACTTGAACCAAATGAATACAATCAAATCCATTAATGAACAATGAAAACCGGCTACAGGATTTACTATCAGCTAAATTACTCCGTTTGAATGGAATGCATGTACGTGAATTTTTTATAAATAAATGACTTTATAGTTTTGAAGTACGAAGCAGGAGACATTTGATGCTGATGTAATTCATTTTAATATCGTATAGGTTTATTTTTATTCCAGACATACTCCATGACATTGTACTTCCGTCAGGTAATTTATAAACGACTTTATTTTATCCATACTGATCATAATTAAAAATGTTTTTATTACACTTATTTCAGACGTGGATCGGTAAGGAAAAACATTTTATTCGGAAAGTATTCACTTCTCACTTGCACACTCTAATCCTTCATTTTAGATGGGCGCTTGGCTTATAGCTCGAAAGAACAAGGAACGCTAGCGCTAAGGTGACATTTTTCTTTCTTTTGATTTATCACATTTGTCATGATTTTGAAGCATAAACTAATTGACCTAAGCATTTATTTTGTTTTCAGCATTTCTATGTTGGAGCGAATCTGGAAGCCAGACACTTATTTTTACAATGGAAAGCAATCGTACTGTCAAATTTTCGATTATGACAATTACATTTAAATTACAAATGAAGCATCTCATTATTTTATTTAATTTATTAGTTATCTGCACACCATCACTACACCTAATAAGTTTGTTCGATTATTCCAAAATGGTCGTGTTCTATACTCTTCGAGGTAAGTCTATTGTAATAAATTAGTTTTAATGGTATATTGTGTTCTTAAAATTCGTTCAGTCCAGAGATTTGTGATAATGATTTTCTTGTAGGCTCACTGTAAAAGCTAGCTGTCCAATGGATTTATCTACCTTTCCAATGGACGTCCAGCACTGCCCATTAAAATTGGGAAGTTGTAAGTTATGCAAGTTCTACTCTATAATGCCATAACTAACTTGTATGGATTTCAAATTGTGAATTTAGTCGGATATACCACAAGAGACGTTTTATACCAGTGGAATGCAAATCGTACTGTTGACATTGCACCAGATATGAGAATGTCACAATTTGACTTGATCTCTACACCGTCAGGAAATTCAACTGATAAAATGAAGTCTGGTGAGTTCTAGCCACAAATTTCAGACTTTTATGATAATGCAATACTTAAATGTATGGATGGTATAGGCGAATACTCCTTCCTGCTGGTTAGCTTTCACCTTCAAAGACACATGGGCAATTTTCTAATTCAAGTTTACGGACCGTGCACACTTTTGGTTGTTCTTTCTTGGGTCAGTTTCTTTGTAAGTTGAGAATAAATCTTGATTGTATTACATTTTCTAAATTTGAAGTTGGGGTTTATTTATGTAATAGTTAAATCGTGAAGCCACGGCCGATAGAGTCTCTCTTGGTGAGGTTATTCGACATTTGAATTCTGATATTCTGAAATCTTAATGCCTTTATTTTACTACAGGGGTGACGACGGTCTTGACGTAAGACATTCTTATAAACAGAACAGGGGTATTAGCACTTGAAATCTTTAATTTCTTTCATCAGGATGACATTTCTGGGTCTTGAGGCAAGAAATGATCTTCCAAAAGTACCATATCCCACAGCACTGGACTTTTTTGTATTCTTATCATTTGGATTCATTTTTGCTACGATTATTCAGGTATGCCATTTTATAAATTCTTCGTGCTTGAGCACTTACCCCTATATGCACATTTTTTGAGTTTCAAACTTAACATCACTTGAAAATAATCCTTTCTAAAATCGTTTCAGTTTGCCGTCGTACATTTCTTTACAAAAAATGGATCTGGGGAAGTTTACTATAATGACGACTCCTCATCTGAAGACAATTTGGAGTTGGAAGTAAGTAGTGTTATTGCCAATCAATTCAGTACATGTATTAGTAATAATTTTTATACCAGGGAACTTCAGTGGTTCCACCTGAGGAAGATGATGAGAGAAGTCGAATGGCAATTATTCAAATTCCGTTACCACAATTAAACAATGGGAGGATGGGCCCAAGTAGATCCAACATGCGTATAAGTGAAAGTCAACATTATCGTCGAAGAGGTTCAAATTGGGTATTTTGTGGGCGTAGAAATCTTTGCATTAAACCAGATTTAGAGAGTGTCAACTCAGTGTCCAAAGTTGATCGATTTGCCCGAGTTTGCTTCCCATTGTCTTTTATGACCATAAATGTTTTCTATTGGTATTCCTATCTTTACAACACTCCAGAATAAATTTAATCCTTGGCATTTAGCCCCGAGAAATCATAACAAATTCGAACACAGATGTTAATTTAATTTGTCGAATATCTATTTACAACTACTAGTTGATATACAGAAATTATCGGAGAGAAATTATTCTATTCGGTGTTCGTCCGAATTCACTGTCTTATCGTATGTTAAAATTACTGTTATAATAATTTTAGTAATTATTAGCCAATTCGGCTGAGACAAAAACTGTTCACATAAATACTTTTTTGACTAACCTGTGAATATTGTAATGCTTAGTACCATAATCAAGTTACTAATTTGTAATGATTGAATGACAAGTAGAGTTGTCTCAATATATTGGCCATATTGAATCTATCCAAAACAAAATAGTGCGAAAATTTCTACAAAGTCATATGGTGCTACGCGAAGAATATTACTGCATAATATTCCTGATTTCTGAACAAATCTAAATTATCTGAGTCTACCTAGTGAGGTGTATTTGCATTTAATGTAGCATAATTACAGAATTTTAGCTTAGGCGAGCTATAATTAGTCGGAGTTAAGTAGAGAAAAGCTTGCTAATCCTATGTTCACCATCAAAGGATTTTTCTTCCATTGCAATTAAATTTAATTTCATGGTTTATTCATTTTCCTCACTTCGCGAACCTGTATTTATTAATTACTTAATTGTTCACTTCAAACTACGTTCGTCTGAGATTCTAGTTGTATTTTGTCAAAATATTTAGGTACCAGGATGACCATTACGATCGCAAGTGTCATGAAAGTGGGCGTACATGAACCAATAAAAAATGTTGAGAACTAAATAAGATACTGGGAATAAAATACGTGAAATTGTGTCAATCTTGGACACACTGTTGGTTGAATTGTCCATAGACGCAGTTTGTTGTCGCTGACGGCGGAAAGCTTGATCAGCCACCACACATTTGAGAAATTGCCGGAAACACGAAGATCGTGTCTCTGTCTGTGTCTCCTTTGACTCTGTTGACTTTGACGGAGTGTCGAAAATTTCAACCGCATTCTTCCATCCAAAGTGCCCATCCTGCAAACACAATAGAATCTAACTCAATAAAAAAGTGGACAAACCCTAACATTATTTTCTGATCTCAGCTTCTCTGGTTGTGTTCAGGGCAAGTTTACGTTCTCATTGCCTTAGACCATTGTTTTCGGTATTGAATTACGAAATGAAATAAGAGAAAGAAAATATTGGAAGAAGGGTGTCAAAATTCCATGATTCCTTAAATCTGGGCATTTTTAACTACTTTGCTGGAAGGGCTAAAATTATTAAATTAGCTTTTGTAGACTTACATTTGAATAGACGAGAGTAGAAGCAACAGTAGCTCTCCCAAAGTGATCGTTTCCTCTACCCCCACTAGACCATCCTTTCAATGTGTCAGGTGCCTCGCTATCGTCAATATCCTTCATTCCTTCTCCACTTCCCTTCTGTAAAAATATTTAAAGCATATGTAAAGGTTGTTTAAAATATATAGTTGTTATACAAGATCATATTGTTTTCCATATTCAAGGAAATTTGCCAAATAAAATGCTAAACAGCTACAACTTTGAGTTCTTCAAGCGCAGTCAATTAATTACTAGTTAGTTAGGTGCTGACTAGTCAGCTCTACTTAACTCGCGAATTTGTAACCTGTGTATTAGACTCACTGTAAGTGGTCAACTGTGTTGATTTGAGACAAAAAGATTTATTGGTGCTCTTATAGTATGTGTTGGCATTCAGTTGAAATAAAAATGAGTTTCAGACTGGTTTTGGGGAGAATTAGAGGAAGGCTGTCAAAACTTCAAAAGATTCCCGACATTATTCATGAATGAATAATGACTTTGTAAGTCATGTTGAAAATTGTAAAATGGAGCGAAAACTATTACAACACAGCCACATTTCGATTTCACCCAACTTGTCTTTCTGGTATCATCTCCAGTTCCACCGAGCTAAAGCGTTTTGCTCTAAGAGAGACAACATCAGCTCCAACCCAAAACCACACCGCCGCCGTGGTCTTCAATTCTCGTAGGAATGAATTACATTTCTCCTTGCAACCACCAAGTAAACACTTGACTTCACTCAACGTCAAAGGATCAATCTCAACAGAAATACTCCTTTTATCATGTTGTAGCCATATTGTTGCATATCCTTGGACTTGAGTACAAATAAATCCACCGAAATCAAAGGAGTTGAGATGAGTTCCGGTCCGGAGGTCCTGCCCAGGCCAGGCCTTGACTTCCTCGCTACTCATCGTTGCTCATTTGGAAAAACTCTCCAAGACGAAGTAGTCTATTTCCAGATATTTTATTGTCGACTGATTCTATGGCTCGCTTAGTGTCATTAATTCATCGGATTCTTTGAACACCGGACAAGGTCGGTGGTTTGAGAACTCTCTTTTTCCTCTGAAACCACGTACTTTCATCAATGGATATAGAATGAACCATGAAAGCACGTGAACCTCGAAGTAAACGATTAGTTTTAGCCATATTTTTTCATTTCTTCACCAGACTGTAGATTATGTACTGTCACTGTTCGTCCTTCTTGAAAGCAAACGGTAGTACTTTCTGAACTGCGGTAAAAAGCCTGAGGCAGATTCATGAAAGATTGGTGAAAGTGCGGCTTGAGGACATATGACATCCTCCACGTGCAAATAGTTTCTTTCATCCGTGCCTTATATGGACTTGGCTTCTGATCTTACTTAAAGGGAGGGTTGGAAATGGATAATTCTGGAAACTCCTTACCCGAGTTCTCATCCTTTATCAATCCTTATACTCTCCTTGTCATTCTTATTTGGTGAACTACATTTTATCTCCTGCTACTACTGTCAAGTGGTAAGACAAGAAACTGACAGCGTGTAAAAACTTCCTTCAGCACACTGGAACTTTCTTGTACCTCACTCAAGTAGTGAGTGACATTTGGAATTGACAGTAAAAAATATACAAGGTATCTTTGCATTCAAATTAATATCCCATACTTTTAGCTCTGCCAATCAAGCTAATTAACAAGTTTTACAGCCGTAAAATAGTTTTACAAATATTGTAATTTTAATTGTTTAAATAATAATAGACAGAATTGCATATAAAGACGTAGCTGGAGAAGAAAAGAAGCTGAAACAAAATATGAGAAGTTAGACAGAATGAATATGATCCCACTTCTAGCTGTCACTTTCTCCATTCTTGTTTCATTACATTATGTCCTTAAGATTAATGGAGATTTCATCCACTTCCTTTTCGGAATGAGTTCAAATGTTTTTCTTCAGAGGAGGGTGACAGAGTGTCATGTCAAGGTCTGAATGAAATATAGTTTACAAGAACATTCGTGTAACCTGATCCCTAAACGAGATAGACAGTGTGGAAAGAAAGTCAATTCATTCCACATTGACGGCTCGACTACGGCTCTTGTCTAACTAATTTACTAAATAAATAATTTTCTACTTTGTTTCTTCGCCACCTAGGGTTTTCTATTCGTAGCATGGTAAAATGTATGGAGAATAAAACCTTTCGTCTCAATAACAGAGTCAAATAAGCCATTGTTGAAACAATTTAGTCTTTCAACCTTTAGTCTACTAAAGATGCGCCCTGTTTCCTATAGCCACTTCTGGTGTACAATAAATGCGTCGTTGAATGCTGAGAAATGTATTTGAAGCTAAATATTGAATGAATTATCCGTGTAATGGAAAAAGACGAAGTGAGCTGTAAATGAAACTTACCTTTGTGAAATACTGGAACACGAGTGTGAAACCAAGGATTGTTTCTTACTCAGTCAAATTTTTGTCTATCTCAAATTTTGAGTATTATTGGAAATCTAAATTGCTACATCGGATTAGAAGAGCAAAACTACTTGAGCGGACTCGAAATATTTGGAGAAAGACAGAATTAATTTGCGTGAGTATAAAACAATGACATGGTTTTACATGAACTGCTGCAAATTCCAGTAGAGTAGCCATGCAATAGCCAAAACTCATCAGGAGAAACCAATCCAGGGCTGTAGCATAGTGTACTTTTGGCAAATATGTTCGGCTGTCCAATGAAATGGTGGAAAGTGTGAGCACCGCCGTAATTCCTCAATTAAAGAAAATTGTTTAAAAATAAATACAATAAAATCCGATGTACAATGAAGATTCATGTAGTTCCTTCATTTTTGCAGGCTGAATTTAAAATATTAAGAAATTTGAGATTTAAACTTTAAACTTTGTGACTATGAAATTGAAAATAGTGTAAAGTAAAAATAGTGTCAAGATTTATCCCTAACATAATGTAGTAAACTCAGATGGAATATCTTTGAAAGAAAGGACGAAGAAAATAACTTAGTTGGATATAAGTGAAGTGAAAGCGGGTGAGTTTTGAGAATGAAACGGATTCCTGCCTCAAGCATTGCTGCACAGTAATCTGATCTCTTGACTTGACTGACACAAATTCGCACTCACCTAAACCAATTCGGTCACTCGTAGCTTCTCGATTTAACTGAAGAATGAACAGAAAACCCATAAGAACCAAGAGAAAACGTCAATATTCATAGTAGAAAGAAAGACCAAAGGATTTCGCACCCAAAAACTCACGAAGGAAAGAATGACGATCAATGAGGATGGGATGTATACTTGGATTAAAAAAAATCCAACGTTCCGCACAAGGTTAAAGTTGACCTGAAGAACTGAGAAGTTTCCTAGTAATCAAACAAACACAAATTACAATGTGAGAACGTTTCCAGTAAATGACCAAATATTACTGAGATTCATATTTTTTGCTCATCTTGGATCACATCAAGAAAATGTCTATGCTTGGAGTTTGAAAATGCCTTATAATTCAGATGGATAATGTGAAAGTGTGAAAATAGATAGAGTGGCAGCCAATCTTAATCTATTCTGTAGCAGTAACGCTGAGACGGAGAAAGACATTAAAATGTTAATAGCTCATAATGGGCTAGTTGCAATTTGCATAAAAAATCGTTCTTTAAATTCTAATTGAATCCAAAATACCAGTCAAAATGACAAACATTCTCCTAATTGTTAACTATTCAAACCATTTTTGCAGTCTAACTTTATTGTTTCATTTATTAGCAAAAACCAAGCCAAGCAAGTATTTTCCTAAAAGTAGAACGTAAACACTTCCATCATGACAAGCAAATATTTGTACATAATACTCATCCGTCATAATGCGCGTCTAATTATTGCTAATGTGGTAATGTTAGTTGAGAGAAACTTACCTTCCTTTCTTGAAACAGTAAAGGTTTTATAATCCCTGCAAAAGAAAATCATTTATTTAGAGTCATAATCCTATTATGATTGGAAATAGTTTAAAATTTTCCACACAAATGATTTTTAACCTTCCCACTAAACGTGTAACCTGTTCTTTTGTATATTTTGTATATGTATAATTTGTATCAGATTTGTTTCCTTATAAATTGGAAAAAAACTGAACTTACTTGCTGCTGACGTTAAATTGTGACAGAGTCATTCCAGGGATGAAATCCACACTTTCAGGAGAATTATCCCAAGAATATACAATGTGCCTGGCTGTATACGCATCTAAATATTATACTTCTAAATNATACGCATCTAAATATTATACTTCTAAATAAAATCAGTGTTCTTGCACTTTATTAAATTGTCAGATTAGTTTTGCCTGACCATATTCTTAAAATGTAGACTTTATTTATAGATAATAAATTTAAATTTGGAATTATAATTTAGTGAAGTCTCCCAAAAAGCGAACTTACAACTTCCAATGATCAACGGGCATGACTGAGTCTGCAAATATTAATATTACTTATACAACTCTGTAGTTTTGTCAAATAAAGTTAATTGAATATCGCTCCGTTATATGAAAAATCGAACGATGTAAAATAAAAATTTGCTTACGTCTAATGGAAAATTCTTAAGACACATTTCACATCTAGCACTTAATTGTTAGCCTGCGGAAGGTTGAAGATCTTATATTAATTTATTATTGCATAGGATTTTACAGAATTCTTGCGATTACCTCATTGAATATGTGACTTCACCGTTTTGATTAATTCTCAAAAGTTTATTTGGTACGGTAATTGTGTGAAGATACGAATTTTTTCCATTGTGAAAATATGTATCTAAATATATGTGAGTAATAGGGGTAAATAGGGTGAAATATTGCAGGAAATATTCAGGTAACCTGGTCTCCAGAGCTTCTCCAACATTTTAATATTCAAACTGAGACTTTCCACGGGACCACGAAAACTGAGTCGGGGATCACGCCAATATTGCCGATAATAACAATCCACAGAAAAATCTAAATCTACTTCAGAAATTGGGCCCATGGAACGAATCAAAATGTTTGTTTGAATTGTTGTTGGCTGTCCTAAAACCAAAATACACGTACAACGTTAATAAAATTATAAAGTGGAAGCACTCAAGGACACATACGAGTATTTTTTGACCGATCTTCTAGTTTCTCATTTATTCTGTGTCACTATTGAAGGGGTGGGAAATTTGTAAGAAGTTGTAATGAAGAAAGTTTTTGTAACGAAAGTATCACTCACAACTTTAATTTTCCTCTTTGAATTCTAAATTCGCCTCATCACATATAAAGAACCAGAATAAACCATTGAATAAATCTAAGGAGCTCAACTTTATTCTATTGAATGGAAAAGATTAACGAAAAACTCCGATGCTTCCTCACATGCATTTTAATTCAATACCTCCTTACAAAACCACGAGTGTTTTCTTCCTCTGAACTGTTTAACCGCAAAAGTTAAGTGTAGAGTTACTTCAAAAAGAAATCTCACCGCTGCTATAGAACAACTCGTCAAATTCTGAGCGGAAATTGGATCCACCCCGGCTTGGACTTTCACATGTAATCAAATCAACTACTCCCAACCAAAAGCATCTAAACATCCTGCTTAAGCTCTATGCATTTCACCAGAAGTTGAATATGAGATGAACCGGAGGTGACTTACCAGTTCGGAGATTTGGGTGCTGACTACTGTCATATTCCTTGAGAAGATGATCTAATATCTGACTTATGTTCTTTAAGAAAATATCTTGATCTCCGGCTCCACGACAGAGAATCTCTCTTGGAAGAATTAACCTGCTCATTTTGATTAAAATCCACTGTTGTTTATGATAAAAAATGTTTGAGGGGTTTGGTGGAAATTAAAAATTAGACAGAATGTACATGGCTGAGCAGAAGTTAATATGAAGGCAAACGTGAAATATTAATTAATTAGTTAATTAACAATAAATTAAGTAAATTTGCTGCGATTGGCCTTGGAAATAGTATTAATTTAAGTTAATTTAAATTTATTTCTTAACTAAAAGTAATAAGTAATTTTAGAAATTACCAGCATAAAGATGAGAAGAATAGATGGTAGTGTAATAAAATCATGTCGTAATATTGCCTAAACAAGGAGATTGTTGGACAGAATTAACGCTATTATGTATGCAAATTGTACTTCGTTATTATCTGACAATATTTTAAAATGTAATGATCTCGTTTTATTTAAATACATTCCGCTCATGAAGTTTAATCTTTGGAGATATATTTCAAAGAAAGTGTAATTTGAGCTAATTTCGCACGGACTGACTGGAACCCCCACGAAACATGTTGTAAACTCTCACCATCACACTTCAACCTCGAGTGAAAATTTTCTCAAGAACTGGAGCGTCTCTTTTGAACCAAACCGTTCTCGCCTGCGTTCAACCACTTTCTCTATTCATGCTCATCCAAGTTTTTCATAGACCACTGTGTGTGGAAACTTGCTTATTCAAGAAACGTGATGCAACAAAGTGCACGGGCATAAACTTTAAATAAACGACGACGTAACGAAATCTAAAAGATCAAAGGCAAATTTTTGTCTCAAAAATCTTTACACAATTTTATTCGTTTGGATGACACATAGAAAAGCAAATTCTTAAATTAACTCAAGTATAATTTAAGAAATTCGAAAATTATAACTAACCACAACTAGTTAGGATTCATGACCTGTGCCATATAAAAATAAAACCCAGTATATTAAGTTGAGTGTAGCAAATGAAAGTGGAAAAACTTTCCTCGCGTAAATATCTATTTTAGAGAATTTTCCTGTAGGTCCTTTAACAAA
>WJEZ01000315.1:0-32472 GCA_009869925.1 Thalassaphorura encarpata
TGTAACTATAAATCCATGGAAAGCATCATTCATGTTTGCAAAAATAATTGACGGAGGATGGAAACGATGATGGTGAAATACCCTCTTTTGTACTGTTCATGTTTTTGGGTTTAGGAGGCGTATCTTACGCTACGCACTGACTTGGCTCTTGAGTTGATTGTTTAATAATATGAACTTGGATGGACGTACGATTTGCTCACTCCTTATTTGTTTCTCGGCCTGAAGCAACATTACGACCTTTTTGAAAGAAAACATATCGTAACAATAATGTAATGCTAATTCGTTGAAACCTTCCGTAAAATCGACTGAATTCAACGGGGTCCTTGCATAAATATTTCTTTTGTAACTCTTCGTGAGCGATGCGCTTTACCTTGTGCCGTGAAATTAATTCACTGCTTAAACCTATAAACGTGACTAAAATTTCAAAGATAGTAAGTTGTGACCTATAATTTCGGAAGTAGAGCAGATGCAGAGCAGATCAACAAATGTGCCATTAGATCCTAATTTAGTCGTAAAACCAATTCAATTTGCTTGAAAATAATTATAGGTCATTATTTTTTACGGCAAATAAAATGAAGAGTGAAGTCCTCCACAATAAAATACCGTTTTACCTTTGATTATAATCAAAATTGAACTGGGAAAGAAACGAAAGGGCAAGTGAGTAAAATGTGTGTGGGCGGGATAGGGACAACATGAAGAATGCATGTGGGATGCAGAGGGTCATGGAGGCAGGCGGACAAAGATAATAATAATAAGTGTTGGGAATTCTTCCTTAATTTATGACGTGATCTGTGACTTGCACAACTTCTGAACATAGTGCTAGCTCACTCACACCCAGAAATAAGGACGGAAAAAACGTCAAAGGTATTAAAAGATAACCGCGTCCGAATCCCATCATGTCTCATGTGGGATGCGTCAAAAATTAATAAAAATGCCAAAACGTACTTAGCGATATTGAATTTCTGATAAAAACTGATTCCAAGGGTCAGCGATCTGTGCACGGGCTAAAAGATTCAGAAAATGAAGAAACATTAAGAAAACACAACGTATTTTCTAAGTTTTTGTTTGAGTTCAAACATTTTATGGGAAATTGCATAAGAATTTAAGGCTTGGTCTAGCATAAGCTTCAAGCAATTGGTGTATGAAGCAATTCGTTTTCTTTTGCTTTCGGCAAAACCTTAAATGAAATGAGAGAACGCTGGATTCGGGATTATACAATTTTCAATGTAAGGTAAGAGGTGCGCGGCTTTGCTAATGAAACGTGTAAACTATCGTGCAGCACACACGCACCTTGTCTGGAAAACTATGAATTACAAAACATTTTAGACTGGTTCGTGATCCATTAATTCTCATGCAGTTTGGTTTTTGGCAGACAGGCAGGCATTGAACCCTGTGTTTGTGCTATCCTTTTAAAATCTGCTCATTTTTGAGAATCCGATGCTATTGAAATTACATAATTTGAAAAGATTTATTGCGTGGAGTAAGAAATGCCGATTAAGTTTCATCAGAAAATTGGGGTTGGTTAGAGTGCATTGAACCGAATCGACTAGGGAAGGATTCCATTTAAGAATTGCAAAAATTTTTATGTACTGCATTAAAAAGGCTTTACACATTTCACGGTGTAATTACAAAGTGCTCGTTTTGTCTTTTTATTGTGAATTAAATGAGATGTCATTGCTAAGCTATTATATCCTGATTCCATTACAACTACATTTTTACATTGGACAAAAGCGTAGGGATGACTTTTTATAAAAAGCTGCTTCTTTGTTCGTGACCATTACGACGGGGATGGGACTGCTGTGTTAACAATGAGAGTGCACGCAGTCGTAAAATAAAAAGGATCTGGTTTTTTAACAACTTGAGTGATTAATGCGTTAAGTAAACATTGCAAACTTGATTAATTCCTGGAAAGACAGATGCTCATTGCTCTTGCTGTCATCAGAACCTGAAATATCCCTAATCTTGTTAATCTTTCGGATAATTAACTTGATATAGTTCTGATTACAGTTTAGTGGTCGTAATCCTGCAATCTTGATTCTTGATCTAGTTTATTGCCATAATAATTTCTCAAATAGTTGTACACCCAACAGACTCTTACCACACGAAATAAGTTCTCTGTAATTTATTTGGGCTAAGGGAAACGGGTCCCAGTTTTATTTTCATGTTTCAAGTATATTTCATTTTGTCTGGATGACAAGGTAGTAGTTTGGTAATAGTTGGTAATTAAGTACAAGTAAGAGAGGAATCTGAAGTGCTTAAAAATGACAAATGTCCTGATAATGACAAAACAATTGACATCGAGAAAACAAATTGAAAAGTTCTCAAGAATATGAAGACAAGTTTGATTTCATACCATTCATTGTATATTCATTCGGATATATTAATTGAGATGAATTTTAATAGTTTTTAATGATAAAATGGACCTACGTGAAATTATTATTTACTTTCGGTAATTCCTTCTAGTGAAAATATGATGGTAGCAGAATTGAACTGAACCAATCGCTCCCGAATGATTGGTGACCAAAAATTAAAGAGAAAAAATATCCATTTGGGTTTCTTATCTAATAACAAAACTTATGGTTATTCAAATAAGGAATTTAACAAAGGCAAAAGCACTATTTTCACGTGTCCTTCACAATACCGATCACTGAACTCATAAGAATATGAAGACAAGTTTGATTTCGTACCATTCATTGTATATTCATTCGGATATATTAATTGAGATGAAATTTAATAGTTTTTAATGATAAAATGGACCTACGTGAAATTATTATTTACTTTCGGTAATTCCTTCTAGTGAAAAATATGATGGTAGCAGAATTGAATTGAATTAATCACTCCCGATTGATTGGTGACCAAAAAGTAAAGAGAAAAAATATCCATTTGGGTCTCTTATCTAATAACAAAACTTGTAGCTATTCAAATAAGGAATTTAACAAAGACAAAAGCACTATTTTCACGTGTCCTTCACAATACCGATCACTGAACTCATCTTGGCACATTGGCTTTCATCAAATGTCATTCAATTTGCGCATTACGATAGAGGCAGAAAAATTATAAATGCAATCACGTACGCATCTCCCTAAACCTTATTTGGTCAGAGAGGATTTTTTTTGTAAAAAAAAACAGCTGTTGGCGTGGGCGAAATGCTAATCATGCTTTTGCTACTGACGAATTAATTAAAACCTGCTACTTTTTTGTAGCTAAAGAGAAAATGCCATTCTATTAGTAAAAAGCTATGGGTGGTCCAAGATTAAATGTTGTGATTAGGTATCATGGTAATGTTTTGATTACATATTATTATAATTTTCGCCTCCTTCCTTATACCACCAGATTCTCATATTATTGCAATGGAATTGGAACTGGGTTGAAGGAGCTCTGTCTGGCTACAATGAAACACCCACGCAATATCACATTCAAACAGATGAAGGTCCCGAAAGATTCTTCCGCTTTCAAACCTTTAATGGACAGTATCGCAAGGAACGGCGACTTGATGACGGAACTGTTGTGGGTTAGTTTGTTCACGATAGTGCAAAACATTCAGATGAAGGTCCCGAAAGATTCTTCCGCTTTCAAACCTTTAATGGACAGTATCGCAAGGAACGGCGACTTGATGACGGAACTGTTGTGGGTTAGTTTGTTCACGATAGTACAAAACATTCAATTTTTTGTCAGGAAATCCATTAACAAAGGAGATCTGACATGCCACGACATGACATGGCTAAGATTTTGAAGAATTTTGCTTATCATGCAGGTTCTTATGGATGGGTTGATCCAGCAGGCTTCCTTCGCATGACAGATTACATTGCGGATGGAAAAGGCTATCGAGTTCTCAAATCAAGGTATGAAACGAACTCTTGCTCGTGTTAGAAGTAACAGTCCAATATAAAATTTAGTTTTTAATCAATAAGTCGTTATATATCTTAAAAGTTTACTGGACACTGATACTGTAATCTATTTTCCCACAGAATGGAATACGTCGGGGTCAAAGCTGTTCCTGAAGTTGAAGTTAAAAAACCAAAACATACTCCAATGAAGCATTCGACTCGAGTGTTGGTGGCTAAGAACCCAGTATTTTTAAATGCATTAGAATCCGTCGTCGTCCCACAGGTTTCTAGAAGAGAAGCACCAAAGCCCACTGAAGCTTCATACGATACTCCGACAACATTTTCTCCTAAATTATACGAAACAGTCAAACCCCTTCCGAAGCTTCTTTTCCAGACTCCGACACCAACACCTTCGCCAAGGTTTTATGTCAGATCTACTCCGACAACAATAGCACCAGAGAAATTGACAGCAGTGACTGCCTTGCCCAAAATCTACGTGAGGTCTCTGGTCAATGAGTTCATAGAAAATAATCCTACTGTTGGATCTCCGGAGCCAAATCAACCAGACCGTGGTTTTCTCGCTTATGCCAGGAGACCGTCTACACAAAATATTTTTCGGGCGTCTGAGTCTAGACCAGAACTAATTTCCATACTTCCAATAAATCGCTTTCGTACTTCGCCTTCCGTTCAAAATACTCAAAGTAAGTTAGAATTTGCAATCACATTAAATTCGTAATAAGTCCTAAAATTGTATTTTTTATTCCAGATACAGGAGAAAACAATGGCGAGAAAATTGATGTCTTCAAAAATTACACAACTCCGTTAAGAAGAGGAACTGGATTCGTTTATAAGATCCCAAATCAATATCATCAAGATGAAACTCAAGAAGATGGATCTCGAATGGGAAGCTTTGGATATGTTGATCCTTTTGGAATTCGACGCGTAATTCACTACAATGCTGGACGAAATGGATTTCAACATTCAAAGGACTTTAAATTTGTTGGAAAGCAAGATGAAGAATAATTTTCCAGATGTGAAGAAGTTAAGACTTGAGAGCTTATGTAATACTACTGTTGTAGAATGAGTGTACTTCTTGTTTTTTTGTCCTAGTTTTTATATTCACCGTAAATGTGCCAGTGTTTCCATTATTTTTATGTCAGGTCGGCCGAGACCATGTCGGTTATGTTACTCAATCGACCTTCTGACGGTAATTAATTCCATTACAGCTGTTGCAAGTTTTATAACCTTTTTCACATTCAGTAGTTACTCTACGATTACAGCTCATTATGAAATGAATACAATAATAAATCCAAGCACATATGCCACCACTGCGTTATTTAAAACTCAATGTACAAAACACATTCAGAAATAAGAATAAAAATGAATTGAGCTAAAATTACAATGGAACCTGACTTTATTTGTGTGTAGCATAATTAAACTTTAATTTCCGGAGCTGAAGAATAAATTACACCACGATTTTCCCTATCATCCATGAAAATCAGGACAGGGAGAGTGAGATAGGAAAAAACAAGGTTCCATAAAATACAATTTTTGAATGTTTCATAATTTGGATTTGGGCCCAACGACGGCATCGGATTTGAAAATAACATGTACAATGTGAAGAAAGTGGCCGGCACATGCAAAGTAAGCCAGGCTTGTCGCCAGATTTGCTGTACAGAAACAAAAAGACCCAAAATATTTTATGAGCAACGTTATTTCAGGTTGTAGGCTTGACTAATTTTCTTAAAAATCTGAAAATCTTACCATGTCGTTGCGCTCAGATAGAACAATGATTGAAAGTGAAATTTGGGTTAGACAAATAAATATTGATCCCATGAATTCTACCATGATGATCTGGTCATCCAAATCCAATTCGGAATTCGAATTCGATAGAGTTATATCTCTGAAAATTGAAAGTAAATCCTTTTTCGTATGCCGCAAAGCTTCTTGCAATCCTGCCACTGCGGATACTAAAATGGTAGTCGCTAAGCACTATAACATGTTAAATTTTTGTAAGAGTCGAACTTAAACGCTAGATTGCGATTGCAATGAAATTATTTGCCTTACGTTTGAAGTAACCAAAATTCCTTTAATTCCAACAAGTCTTGTCAACAACATAATTCCAAATAAAATGGATAGGAGCACTCCTACCCTGAAATCCCACAAACTACAAAACACTTCAGGACTATCACGCTGCTGTTGGAACATTTTCGGACAAAATTCATTTAAACATTAAACTTTATTTTCTCGAATTAGGAATATGATGTTGTCAGATGCTAGTGCTAGGTGCTAACTGCAACTATTCGCTGAAACGCTTGACGTAATAACGTATTCGTGTATTTCGAAATTTGCTCTACATTCATCAAATCAAGGTAAAATTTTTCGTATAATCACCAAGTGCTCGGGGTATTGCGATTTCGACCTCTAATAAGCTTCGTACTGATTTACTTATTCCATAAAATTATGCAGTGATGAATTTTCAAATTGGAGCTTATTAATGAATTTTTTAATCAAGTTTTATTCGAATTTTTTCGGAAGCAAAAGAAAATGAGTCGATTGTTTTAGGATGAGATGAAGGAAGATGATTGACCAAGAAAAATTAAGAGGGAGGAGTCACGCCAAGGCCAAGATTAGCCCTAGCGGATGCGACAAGAACAAAGAAGACGGACCGGACCTTTCAGTTTCATTTGGACAGCCGGACCTCACACATCACATGCAGAGACAGATGAAAGTTCGATTCGAAAAATAAAAGAACTCACTTGTAACACAATTTTAATACATTCTCGATTAAAATGAGTTTTGTTCCGGGATCTGCCCATAAGAGAAGTAAAAGTGAAGGTGAGAATGACAAGTGTCGAAGTATCGCCAAGGTACAGAATACGACCGGAAGTGGGGATGCTCCCATTGGCTTGGAAAGTACATTTCTTCTAGGTGCTCGAGAAAATGAAGAAATTGTGGCATCAAGACGAAAATACTCAGCAGAGGAAATTCACGGTAAAGTCATGGATGCTGGAATTCCTCAACCTAAACCACTCGTATACGCCGAGGCTGAAGTGGGTAAGTAAAATTTCAATTTGTATTTAAATTTAATTAATTAAATTTTGTAAGTTTTAATTCTATAAACTGGGACTCGTTTTGTTACAAAATATTTTTGAAAGTGGGTAAGTAAAATTTCAATTTGTATTTAAATTTAATTAATTAAATTTTGTAAGTTTTAATTCTATAAACTGGGACTCATTTTGTTACAAAATATTTTTGGCTGTTGATTGTGCAGAAACAGTCATTCCCAGCCCAGAGTCTGCCAAGGTCCAGCACCCCGAACATCCCGCCTACCAAAATCTGTCAGAATCCAGTGAGGACGAATTATCCAGGGAGCAACGACTTTCAGCTTTAAGAATTGTCTCGGAGTCAGATTCTTTCATGGACCAACTGAGAAGGGCGACATCTGAGATCAGGGACCTCGCAATTACTCCAGGAGCAGTGTCAACTGAAGAAAAATTGGAATGCCAAATTAGAACAAGTGATGAGAATTCGGTTGTCCTCATGGATGGGTATCGTGCTTTGGAATCAAGTGAGTCATCGGATTCGTTCTCTGGAACTGGACACACATCGCCATCATCTCGACCATCTGCTGAAACTTCTTCAGGTTCGTTGTTGTCTTATCTTCTAGATTTTGATTTTACCAATTTATTATTGTAATACACATGCACACTCGTTGCACGATTCCAGAGCAAAAGTCGCCATGCAGAGAATCGGATCTCAGTTCTTGGGTTGCAAGCGGCGTTTGGATGACGGGAGATGAAAATGATGGGAATCGAAACGATCCGCCTCCGCCTCCGATTTATGAACACCAAGATGAGTCATCACCCTTGAGGGAGCCGAATATTACAGCAGGAGCAGGCGAAAATCGTAAGTCGACAGGTTAATGACGTCTATTGAAGCTAATTGTAGGATTTAAATTAATTCTATATTCAATAGCTACCGTCCTTGCGTCTGGTGATACAGAGATGCAAAAATCTCAAACAGACACAGAGATCTACATGACAGGTGCACCACAAGAATTCACAGTCGAAACTCAAGAAGAATACGAAGAGAGGATGAAACTTGTAAACAGTAGTTCCACAAGTTCCTTTGCGTCATTTTCACAAGAGGTTTTAGCATTTGTACAACCTGAAGGAACGGAAGAACAAGATGGAAAGGGAAGTACTGATGAAACCAATTGCAGTGAGCATTTGTCGCCGAGATCTGATGAATCATTTAGCCTATGTAACAACCAAAATTTTCCAAGTACAGCAACAGACAGAGCGGTTGAGAAAATTTACTTGACTGAAGCTTATGACGGTCAAGACATGGCACCATGCACTGAAGCCAAATTATTATGGGTGAATTCAAACTACTGGAAGGACAATCAAATGACAGTTCCCAATGCAGACGATGAAGAAAACAACGATCGCCAAGATCAACCTAATCCGGAGACTATTGAATTTATCAAAAATATTAAGGATGGTAAAGTAATCCCTGTAGATTATTCTCCAAGCAGAAATGGCGGTGATGACTTGTCTTTAGGAGGAAGTAATCGAGATTTAGAAAGTAGTAATATCAATGGTATCACATCAGATACAGAAAGTACTTATGACCACACTTATTTGGGAAGAACCAGTGTTTTTCGTCCAACGTTAACTTCAGACGAGCGAAGAAGTAAGTTTTTTAATGAACCATTGATGAATTCACGCAAATTTTTTATTACGTCTGATTTTATTTTAGTGTTGGGAATTCACTCTCCCCCAGAATCCCAGGAATTTGATAATTCTCAAAGATCAACAACGGAGCCACGTGGAGTTCTGCGAGAATTGCTATCTCCGGCAGGTAAAATCAAAACCAAGGGATTTTGATTATTATAAAGAAAAAATAAAAATGTATTCTGAATAATTTAACAGCATCCTCAAAAAGGTCGTGGACTTTGGACTCGGAGTCTTCATCCTCAAGTAGTACGATACCGTTGAATCCCGCTCTTACATTTTCAAAAGTTTTAAATACTAAGTTCCGAGAGAAGAATTCGAGAAGCCATCATGACCATGAGTCTGGGGATGTTCCCGATGCCAGGAACGACTTTGAGGACACGGACAGTAGTGAATCGTCCATTATTCGTCTAGTGGAAGAATCTGAGGAGTCCGAACCAATGTCAAGAGGCAAGATTTTGCCATCAACGTCAAAGCGAAAGCCATCGCCAGCTTTGGTCAGAAGCGTTTGTTTAACTCCAAATAAGTATATTCATGGTAAGTATATTTTCCAACAGTAGGAAAATTAGGGAACATGGCAAACTTAATTTTTGACTCTTTAAAAAATATTCTTCGCAGGTTTCAAATTATCCGAGACACTGAGGACGATGCCAACACTGGCCAAAAATGGTAATCACATGCTATTCTATTTATGCCAATTATTGTTTTTAGTTTTTACTATTTTGTTTTCATATTTAGATGCACATCCACCGATTTTGAAAAAGTCTCCTACAAAGCGTCCAGATTCCACGATGCCAAAACTGACCGAAAAAGGTAATCGCCTATGCTATTCTATGCATGTCAATAATTATTCTTGTTAATTTTTAACTATTTTGTTTTCATATTTAGATGCACAGCCTCCTATTTCGAAAAAGTCTTCTAAAAAGCGTCCAGATTCCACTGCTACGGCCATAAGTGACACTAAACTAAGGAATGCATGGCAAAAAGTCCAAGACTTTTATGAAAACAAAGATGACCTGAAGAAGGAATTGAATCGAAAGATCAAACTTTTAGAAAAGGATGCAAAGTTGTCAAGTAAAGCTCTCAAAGAAGCGGCCAAACGAGAAAGAGAGGAGCAGAAAGAAATTTATAGGGACCAACTAAGGAAAATAAAAAACGAAGCACTCGCCAAAGCATATCACACAAAGAATGATTACAAATTAAACGAAGCAGTTGCAAAACAAGACAAATGGATGGGAGCTATACGGAGTTTACTTGACAAACAAATTTACAAGCGAGAACTCAGGATGTTAAAAGTTGATCAGGAATTGGTACAATTGAAAATGAAAGCAAAAGAAAAGAAGACCCAAATATTGGACAAAGCTCGAAAGAAGGCTGAGAAGTCAGAGAAGAAATTCAAAAAGAAATGGGATGCTCTTACGAAAGAAATGGGAAAATCTACCGTAGCAGCTGATAATGTAGCATACGTCCCGGATGATGACCTTTTGTACGAGAGGTTGGAGAAAGCGAAGAATTTGGACTCAGACAGTGAAAGTGATGCTCTAAGCCTTTGCCTTTCAGAACTCAACGAAACTAATACTACGACTATTACGTAAGAAAACCTTGATGTGCATGATGAATTTTGTTTAAATTATGAAATATGTAATGCATAAAAGAAGATTACAACTTGTATTACGCCTACACATTGGTTTTATTGGAGCAGCAGTGCAGTCAATCTCATTGCCTGAAGCAAAAGTTTGGCTTCCTAGAAATGTGTTATACTTTCTGGGAAATCTAAGTCAGTAGGGAATTGGTGGGAATTGCAATCAGGCTAGGGCTGAGGAAGAGGAGTGCTGAAACAACAAGATAAGGATACATGGACCTGGATAGGATAGCTTAGCTTAGAAGCTTAGCTTATAACTTTCTCCACATAAAAGATTACAACGTAACGTAACGTAACGTATTACATTTTCAAATAGGGATGAATAGTCTAGTCTAGACTTAAAAATCTATCAGCTCTTCCAACAGGTAAGTTTATTCAATTAATTATGTAAGCAAATCTTGGCAGGTGAAATTATCAGATTGGAAAAACAATATTATTTACATTAGGACTAATTAGGTTACGTCGTGAGAGAGAATATTCAAGGAAGTCAGCACCAAAGTTTCAGGATACGTCTCAGCTCCCCGCAAACAACTGATTGGATTAGTCGAAAGATAATTATTACGAAACTACGTTGCAAAAACTCGTCTCAGAAGGAAAGAAAATTTTCACTTCCTTCCTGGGACGATAGCAGAGTAGGATTCAATTACAGATTCAAGGCAAAATTCATGAAGCATGAGTTCTGGCGCCTGGGTGCTGTCAACCAGTTACCACTGGATAATGGATTCAAATTATATGCTGTCAAACATCCAACCCTTCGCCGAGGTAAGGCAAGACAGTCTCAATCTCAATCATTACGCAACTTAGGAGCAGCTCCATGTCCATGACCGTGGCAAAATCCCAAATAAATTTCAGTTCAGTGAGTTGGAATGAAATCAAGGAAATCCAGTGAGTGAAGGGGAAGGCCGAGAACCCTGGTTAGCCTAGGCTTGGGATGAGTGGTCCTTTTCGAAATCGGTAGTAGTACAAACTAAACCCTACGGTACTTATCCTCAAGTGAATTTGACTCTGCTCTGGTGGTCTCAAGCTGTTGGCATTGGTACCTATTCCTTGGTATTCAACCACCTAAAGCTAAAGCTAAAGGAAGATGAGATCGATGAGTACTGGATCGATCTTCAGGCCTCTCATTCCAGAGACTCAATCTAGTTCTAGTTCAACCCTTTCCTACCTTTCTTTCTTTCCCTGAAAGAGAAGGTAAGAGTGTCCAAAAAATAACCACAATTCAAATGCTTTTCAGTCGTCGCGTCGCACAAAATCTCAAGAGGGATTTTTGGGGAAGATGACGAAGAGTAAGAGATGAGTTCGAGTTCCAATTAATAGACAGGCAAAGGCAAGGCAGGTAATCCGCTTTCACTTTTACTGAAGACCGGATTCCCACCGGAGAGAATCAGGACAGTTCGAGGTAAGGTAGACTTTTCCCACGTTAACGAGATCCGGGGCATAATTAGATAATGTCAGTACGATCCGATTCGGAGACGTACTAGTAAGGCGAAATTACACATTTTTGCTGCGAAAATTAGTTTTGAAATATCATATGAGGATATTGTGACGCCAATTATCAATCTAATAGAAGTGTAGTATTATAAAAATTATGATAACTGTAGGTGTTTCAGTTCAGTGGATTTGATGGTGTCCGTACTTTTTGACTCCACTACTGGTTTAAAGGATTTTGGAATGACAGATAGCATAGGTAGGAAAATCGTGTGCCCCAAGTTCAAGGAGTTTGACAAAATCCAGGCCAGGCAGTTGTTTTACTTCTTAGGTTAGCCAAGGATTGAAAGAACATGTGCACGGAGAAAGCAAAGCACGCTGCCTTGGCTGGTTGGAGCCAATTTTTTGGGTTAAGCTCACCGACTCGTGGTCCTAGACTCACACTTTCACTCTACTCCTCCACATAAACACATCTGTCTATCTGTCTGCTCTAGCTACGCCAGCTATTTCAACCTCGTGGACACGACACTCTCGTTTCACACGAGTACTTTTACATCTTCCGTCTCCACCTTCTATTATATACAACTTAATACTCCTTACTACTATTCCCTCAGCTCTTTTATCTACCACTAAAAACTTTCTTTTACGTCCTTCTTCTCTTCCCAATTACCTAATTTTCTCCATTGCTCTGCTCTGCTTTGCTTTGCTTGGACAAAAGTTCCCACGGAAGAACTATTAAGGATTCCATCTTACCGCACCTGGCTAATGTGACTCAACTTCGACTCGTACCCCTGTACCTCACTCAGACGACGCTGACAAGAAGTAATTCCAAGAATTACAGCAAAAAGAAAGGTACGTTACGAATTTAATGTCTGGACTCTTGGACTTAAGAAATCTAATTAAAACGAGACCAAATCAAGTTGCGTTGTCAAACTTTTCCATACACGTTTAATTTGCTAGATTTTAAGTTTTTCAATCTAATGCCCTAGATAAATAGAATTTAGTTACTTAAGGGAGGAGAAATGGCAAATGGGTCAGGAAAATAAGTACCTCACTCACACGACGCTGACAAGAAGTAATTCCAAGAATTACAGCAAAAAGAAAGGTACGTAACGAATTTAATGTCTGGACTCTTGGACTTAGGAAATCTAATTAAAACGAGACCAAATCAAGTTGCGTTGTCAAAATTTTCCATACACATTTAATTTGCTAGATTTTAAGTTTTTCAATCTAACAGTCCCAAATAAATAGAATTCATAGAAATGGGTCAGGAATATAAATTATTTGAGTTTTCTGTGTAAAGAGCAGGACGAGTAGTGTTTGATGTAATTCCGACTTCGAGCTTGCCAAGTCAGTCGTCATTCGCAGCTGAAACCGCGTACGCGTTTGCTAAATTGCCATTGCTAAAAACACAAGGCAAAAGTAGGAAAAGCATTTAGGTTTCCTCTTGTGCTGAGTGAAGAGGAATGGATGGAATGAGTACTCTTGTAATGGGAACTGATAGGTGTTCCTACTACTCTGGCCTGAGACTAATACATAAGAAATAGACGTTTCCGAGTGAAATAGCAAAACCATTATATTCTTAAGTGCCTTTCACTTTTCTCTCCCGGCATTTACAGGGTAGACTAGGCTAGACCACGCACGGATAAATACCACACACACACATGTGGCAGCGCGACACGCAGCAGTGAAACTCTAGTTCCGTGTTCTTCTTCAAACTAGTTCATCCTTTTTCCCAAGGGACTATCAACTTCTAGTATGAGATGAGATTTTAGTAGTAGAAAGAAAGTCGGCAGGCAGGCAGGGTTTCCCTTAGAAAAACTCAAAAAATCTATTCACTTGACATTATCTGAATATATTATTCAGATTTGACTTTGATTATGAAGGACGCATAAAAGCTGGATTGGGTAAACAGAAGCATGGCTTCAGGTAGATACGACTACGACCGACAGGCCAGGCCTGTTAGATATGTCAAATCTATGCATGCAAAGATTGGGTTTGAAATAAAAGCTCAACCTGAAGTAGGTTGAGTGACATGAGAACAAAGTGAATCCAAGTGGGGATAAGTTGAATGAGAAAGATGAAGAAGCCAAGTCGAAGAGAATCCTCTTCATTTTCATTTTCATTTGTATTCTCTTCCTTCTCTTTCCTTTTTGCTCCTAATAATGAAAGTTGGCTTTCTCCATCAGTTTGAATCTGAATCTTGTTCCACATGGAAAGAGAAATGCAAATGTGAGATTTGATCGATCTTCTTCATTTCAATTGAATTTCCACGCTATGAGGTTTCTTTTGAAATTCCATCCTCCTGAATTTTCCATACATGTGAAAATACAATATGATATGGAACAACGTCTAGAAAATGAAATTAAATAGCTTCGATTCCTTTTGGTCTAGGCCTGTGGACTCTGCTACTCTTGAATAATGGAGTTTGTGGTGGTATTGTACTTGCTTTTGCCTTGTGATCCAATGATGCAAAACTAAATTAACACTTGTTCTCAAATACAAATGGTTAATTTATTCTGCCGTTCTATGTCAACTCAGTCCGACTGACTTTCACAAGTCCTTCGGTTTTACCAACTAATTTACATATGTGATGAACTGGAGGCAGTACAAGAGTATCATCCAATCCACAGATCCTTAATTGCGTAGCATACATGAAAAGCATGGTAATTAGTATCGCCTCACCAATTAATCTACTACTGAACAGTAAAAGCAGTAGCTGTTCTAGAAACTAGCCATGGCCATTCCACGTGGATTTAATACTTTAAAATACAATTTTAATTATTTACTTTACTTTGGCTTGAGGCGCCTTGGCTTGTGTTTCCGGTTTTATCAGGTTTCCTACTAGAGTCTCATTAATTTAACATCCTGGCTCCTTCGTGGCTACACTACTAATTGAGCAACATGTAGTAGTGGCTTGGATGTTAATGTTAAAATGTTCTGTTCTGTCAGATCGGATGGTTCATTAAAATTTGAAAATGTGGCCTGTCTATGCGTTAATGGTAGGATTGTTCAACCTAGCCAGGTTTTTAATTTCATAAAAATTGGATGAAGGATTTGCATATCACGGCACAGGAGCGGAAATGAGAAAAATCTAATCTTTATACTCGGTTGAGTTTCAGTTTCAGCTTCAGCTTGGGAAAATTCCCAAGATCCCATGCATCGTTATGTGCTTAAGGCCACCATCGTATCGGTCGGGCGACCTACTTGTGGAGGCCAAAACCAAACCTGGCTCAAGCAAATACTCGTGGTGGCTTTTGGTAGGCAGGCATGTGCTCCTATCCTATATTCTTCCGTGATCCACGACAAAGAGTCTCATAGATATATGCGCTAAGGAATAAATTGAGTTTAGTATAAAAGTATGTCAAATTCTAAGAGGATCTCATAAAATGGGAAATTCAGGTGCATTATTAAATCTCATAAAATTGTGGATACGTTGGTAATCCTTCCGCTTTCTCCGTAGGAATGCATCCGTTCGTAGATATTAAAAGCGCAGATTTCGCACATTCGTCCATAATCTCAGGGCCACGCTGGAGTCAGCAGTGTCGTGTCCTCATCATGTTGTCTATTCATCATTTTTTATTACGTAGCATTTTATGCACTTTGGAACGAACAAATAGCATTACTCCTTGGATTGTTGGATTTGAAACTCTAGCTCCAGTGAGGTAGTAAAGTGCTCCCTTAACCTAATTTACATCTTGTATTTACGACTTGACGAGGAAGACGAGAAAGAACTTTTATTTGAGAATTCAGTACAGCCAGGAAGAATTTCTTCGACTTCACTTCATCCTTTGTCATTCAATTTTTTTTCCACAGGGAATTCTCAGCACGCAGCACGTGGAAGTCGAATTTGCAAACTTTTTACGATTCGAATTTTTCAACCCCAGCAACACAACAAAGAGAATGGAGAATAATGTTTCAAAGGAGACGAAGAGAAGGTTTTTTCGAAAGACGGGCTCCGTACAGAAATCAATGGATGGTTCTCACAGTCACAGTTTCAGCAGCTCTCATTCTCAAAGCCCAAACCAAAGTCCAATTCCAAGTATGGGACAGAGCTTTGAGAGCCCCTATTATTCTGTTGGAATCATTGGCGGAATGAACAACCACAGCCACAGCAATTCTTTGATGAATTCTCCAAGGAGTTCCATGTCACCGCAGGTCGGTAGACCTGGGCCAGGAAATTCGATAAGTTTGGATGAGACGGAGATTAAAATGAGTCGCCATCGGCACTTTACGGCTACCCCAAGAAGGGCTCGCAGTGCTGAACGCTTCGATGGAATGCGAATTGCTTTCTCTTCACCCACTTCAGGTAAGCAAGCAGCAACCTAAAAATAAAATGAAAAGAAAGGTATTTCTCATAAGAACCATGACCAAGCGGAAAATTGGAACCAAAGTCATTACGTACGACCACGATTCTGGTCACTAGCCAAAGGAGAAAATTGAGCTCATCCTTCATTCGGATGCTCTAATACAAAAGTAATGAGAAATTTCTCTACTTCTTTCTCCTACTGCTTTAAAATTAATTGAATCCTTCATAAACTTTCGCTTTTACTATTATAACCTGTGTTTCACCTGTGTGACACTCATTTTCCTATTTGCTCACACGTTATCCACTTATAATGACAAACGACAAATAAATATTAGATCAAAGGATTTCCTAGAAAAGTTGTCCTAGTGCTAGTGCTCAAATACTTCTGTAGTAAATTCCCCAAATCCTCAACATAGTAACACGTAACACGGTGAGTGAGGTGGGAAAATTCCTAATGCCCCCAGGAGGGATTTAGAGACAGCCGCGACAGCTACAGCGACACCGACACCTTCATTATCTTCTTTCTCAGAAAAAAGTAGACAAATCCCTTGCATGCGGATAAACCAGTCAGGCATGAATCTATCGGGTTTTTCCATATGTGTGTTTTTCTCAGAAATAAAATTGATTGATAATTTAGGAAGATTGTCAAAATTGAGTCGAGTCTGTATTTGTTTCCTGCTACGAGTGTGTATGAGTGTGGGTGTTTACTTTTACTCAAATAAACTTCCTCAGGCATGGCATGGCATTGAATTTCCACGAACAAACTCAGACTCCAGGGGAATAAGCCTTATTTGATCCTAGAATAAATCTAAAAGTTATTATAGAAGCATAGCTAGGATTCATTGGGTTCATATTATTAGCAGTTGACAGATTCTAGTGCCGAGTTTCTACTAGTTGGAAATGAAAGAGCAAAATTATAAATTATCACACAACTGGCTAGGACAAGTTTCTTTCATTCAGCTCAGCCAAGGCTAAGCACAAGCGCTAGAGACTCCAGACATCAAAAAAAAAGAAAAAGTAGCTGCTGCTGGTGCAGAAGTTTCTCAAAAAGAAAGAAAAGAAGGTACTAAAGAAAGTTCTTTTTGAGTAAAAAGATGAGTTAGTGTGGTGCACGATTTCCTTTGCCAAGCCGAGGGAGTCGAAAGATTATTTCAACAGTGTACACTGTAGACCTCGACTTTAGATGCGGTGCAGTGCAATGCAATGCAATGAAGTAATATGGCAGGAGCATAATGAAACGACCAATCTTGTCGTCGTCTCGTCTGTCTGGCTGTGTATAGAAATGGGAGAGTACCAAATGAGCCCTGTCTGTAATACTTTCTGTGTCCTATATTTTAGGCACAGTCAGAATGAACATGATTTATTTCACTTGCTCTACGTTACTTTACACGCGATCCAAATCCTTGCCTGGCTTGGCCCGATCTGGCCTGGCCTTGCCATTCCAAACATTCCATTCCATCCAACGCAACACCCACTCACTTCAAAGAGAAAGAAAAAACGAAAAAGGGCATTTTGTTCAAGCTTTCTTCACACGCACATACACTGGCCGAACAAGTTTAGCTGTGAGAAAGTAAACATGAGACCTGGCTGCTAGGGTGGTCTCGTCCATGCATGCATGCATGCATAAAGTAGTGAGAAGTCTTCCAGTGGGTGACAAGACAAGACATACATCTTTGTCTCACTCTGTCTTTTTATTGGGTTCCAAATTCTAAGACGGAAATGAAAAGGGAGTCATCCTAGCCGTACTTTTCCATTTCGTATTTTTATGGGCATTTTTTTTTACAGATTTCGGACAACTAGTCTTGACAAAGACCTAATTTCTGTATGGTATAAGAAATAGAATTTTAAAATTTTTGTATGGTTCAGATGTCGAAATATCAGATTATAACCCACATTTTTGATAATTATTTTATCACGATTAAAGCCAGATGACCAAAAATTATCATATGTACTCTGTCTGATCACCCATGATGCATCCCTTCATTTCTTTGCAAAACTGTGGATGACAGTTTAAGGAATTAGATCTGTCACTCTATTCCAATGCGTGACCCATCTTCTACGTCTTGCCCGAGAAAGATCTGGCTTGGATGGCATGGCTGGGCAGCAAAGACCAAGCCAGGCAATTCATAACATGAAGAGGACCTGTCCTCACCCATCAAGCCAAGCCAGGCCAAGCCCAACAACTTTTTATCTAATCGAATTACTTTAACAAACTTGAGTGATTCATTCTTCTTCCTTTTTCATTGCCTTCCCTTGCATGCACCTCACCCATCAAGCCAGGCCAAGCCCAACAACTTTTTATCTAATCGAATTACTTTAACAAACTTGAGTGATTCATTCTTCTTCCTTTTTCATTGCCTTCCCTTGCATGCATCCTCCTTTCTCTTCAAACTTTCCTGGATGAAATAGACAAAATTTTAGACGAAGAAAGAGACACCTTGGTGTAACTGGAACTGGGGCTTCAATTAAAAGTTTATGAATAGGACTTAATATTGAATATTCGATAATACATAGGACAGAGTTCGAAAATTGAAAAGGTCAGGTCAAAATTTCAGATGCCCATTATGTAGATTTCCCCAAATCTACTCATCTTAGCTTTCGAATGAATTTATTTATTTGCAAAAGTTTAGCGATTTCCTCTTGTAAAAGTTGGATCGAGTAGAGCAGCAAGTTTATTCCAAGTGCTTGTTGGGCTTTTTATTTTATTTAACGAGGAGAAAAAAAGTTTTTTTTGCGTTGCAACTCGATAGCTCTTCCTGAACTTTGGATTTGTCAGGAAATAAAATTTACAGACCTAGGAAGTGGGATTTTGTAAATGGGCACCCTGAGCCTGATCAAATTATTGTTGCAACATGAATTGTAGTAGGGCAATTTTCCGCTCTGATAAAATCAAATTTGTTTGGAATCACCAATTCACCTCGTGATTTGAAACTTATTGTCGCCTCAAGGTGAAACGTGATATTTAAATTTCCGCTCCCCCACAGCTTGTGCATTCTACATAATTTAAGTAGCTAACCATATTTTGTTTCACACGATTTTGCTGGGAGGGTCTTAATTTTTTTAATAAAATATCGTAGGGATGTAAAATTGGCAAATGCTCATAAAATTGAGACATTTTTTGCATGGGTTATTTCAAGTTGATGTAGTTAGAGTGCAAAAGCCTAAAAATTGGCTATGACTTTCCAATTTATTCAAAAATTTTGCAAAGGACAGTCAAAAATTCAATTTTAACCTTCAACATTTAGTAGTGATGACTATGTAGTACAGCTGAAGAGTTAAATACAAAAAGAAGCCATATAAGAACAGAACTAAACTTAAAGGAACAAAAGAAATTCTAGTTTACTCGGTGCGGTACGTTATACGTATCTGCTAGGATTTTGTATTTTGTATTGCGATTGCTTTGTTTGCTGTTTGGAAGGAAGGATAAAGTCCTCAACCATCCGTTCGTTCGTTTGCGTTTGTTTACACTCTTTGTCTCAAGAAACTTATTTCTCCATGCACGGACAACTTTTCCCTTTAGAATTTCCCAATATGGTTGTATATAGCAGCTGGTGCTGGCGGTTCTTGGTTTATGCTCCTATATTTGTTTGTGCATAAGTAAAGTGGAGTTTGTATGTTATTTGTTCAACTTTACTTTCTCTTCTCTCACTCGTTTGAAAAACCAAGTAAAGAGTAGATTGTCAATGTTTTCACAATAACTTAGTGTGTTCTTTCACCACATCCACCCATGCAAAGAATAAAAGAGTCAGACAATGGATATGGCAATAGGTAAAGGTTAAGGTATAAAAATAAGTTTTGGGTGGTATGTTCGGATTTATCTGATTTAGACATTGAACACGGCTTTTTCATTTGATATTCAAAATTCGACTAAGAATCTATTTTATAGTTTATGGAAACCTTCATCATGCATCTGGTTCAACAGTTCACATGAATTTGAGTTATTTTAGTTTTCTTAATCAGCTTCAAAACGTTCGGATTATTTCGTGGTATTTCAATATGAGCGAATCACTTTCCTATAAAAGTGTGTGCCGTGCTAACAAGGAAATTAGGAATGGATGAGTTGAACTTTTTATTTTTTAGCCCTGAAATGACATTGCAGGATAAATTCAATCATATAAAAAGGATGGTTGAGCAGAAAAAATAGAATGGATGAGTTGAACTTTTTATTTTTTAGCCCTGAAATGAAAAACGCCTAAACATTAATTTTCAGGCTACAATACGAGGTATTTCAGGTATTAAAGACATTGCAGGATAAATTCAATCATATAAAAAGGATGGTTGAGCAGAAAAAATGGAAACCTTGTTTTCGCTAACTCACTTTTTTTTGTTCCTCCTTTCTTGCCATTCTCGTGACCTTTGTAATTTCATTGAACTCGGGGAAAACCTGGCGGCGTAGTTTTTCCTTTGAGCGAGCATTTGAGCATTTCACTTCATAAAAGGCTAATCATCCAATTCAGTACCCTTGGGTAAAAGTTGAATTCACTGGAAGTTGAACATGAAATTGAAACATTTATAGTCACGTACATATTTAATCTTATGAACTGAACTTTACCTGACAGGCGGAGACGCCCATGCCCGTGCTATTGCATGTGCACAACTTAGAGAAGAGTTACTGGCTCGACATCGTGGATCACCGCAGCAGCAGCAGCAGACATCTCGAATGGCTGTAAATAATGGAGTGACCTCCATCAGACAGCAACAACAACAACCGCAACCGCTCCAGCAGCAAAATCAACTTCAAGGAAATATGTTGAAGGGAATGGCATCTCCACCACCACCATATACGGCAGCAGTCACGGACGTGAGTACTTTTGATATAAAATAGACAAATCCCAGGAAGAAAGGAATTTTACCCATTATTATGAAAACTCTAAACTATAGAATCATTCTACTGGTTCTGGCTCTGGACCACCAAGCTATAGACAAGCAGTTGCTGCTGCAATACAAGCAAAAACAGCGGCAGCAGCAGCATCCATGACATTACCCCCTGGGGGAATACAGGGGTCAAAGAAGGGTGGAAATGGGGCTCGTTATACCATGCCAAGTCGTGGAACTCAGAGCTTTGATACAAATCTTGGAATGACCAGAGGAACTCTCAGATCTGCTGCCTCTGTCCCAGTATTTTCAGATGATTCAGTCATTTGCAGCTGCTCCAAATGTCAGGTGAGTTGAGCCAGCCAGCCAAGTGTTTTTGTTACGCTTCTTTACCTTTCTTTCTCTTCCTTCCTTTGATCCTCGCTGCTCAAACACAGTTCACAGTAGTCAACCAGTTTGTAATGAGAAGAGAAAACTTTCCATCAAAATTGCTCTCGTAGGGCCTATCTACCTTCTACCTTCAAATTCTTCCTTCTCTTCTCTGTGTCAAGTCAATCTCATACCTGAATGACACGAATTGTTATCTCTTTTAACCTCAGGAAATATCCCATTAGGAAAAACAAGGGCAGAGAGAAAGCTAGAATCACAAAGGAAAGTAACATTTGATTAGGCTGTCATTCATTTGCACATTTCTGCAGTAATTACAACCCACCTCTGACTCTGACTGCTTCTTCAATTAAACCTTTTCGAAATTTTGGAAATTTTTCATCAAGCATGGAAACTTTTATGTACAGAAGCTGTGTCTTTTCATTTGAGCTTTCACCACTGTTTTATTTGATTCGTTTTTCGGTTTAGTACCTCATTAAAAAGCCTCAAAGGACCCAAGATTTGGGGGATGCAAGGTTAATCTCGCAATGAAATATTTTATAGTGGACCATTATAAGAGGACAAACACGTGCCTGTCACTCGTTTAACGACTTGTCCAATAGCCACATTGATACTTGTCCTTTATGTTTAATGGAAAGTGGAAAACGAGGGATAAACTATAGTAATTGCGCCTTGGCAGAATTTGAGCTAGAAATGTCCCCACACCCACGATACGTACGTACGTACGTGTCACAACTACTCGGCCTTGGTGTCATCTCGTGATGAAGGTCGTTCCGAGTATGAAGAAGGAAATACGGATGTGCACTTATTTTGTTAAGTGCACTACGATAATCAAATTCAAATCGATAAACGAATGACAAGACTTTCCATTTTACTGAAAACTGACACATGAACAAAAACGACAGGGATGGTTCCTGGTTGTCAGAAATATGGTGCATCCCGAGAACAGTAGAAACAGGAAACGTCATTTCCTGTCTTGCACCTGTCTCCTCATTTGAGAAAGAGAAAGTGTTTCTCAGAAACTTGAAATTTACGACTAGAATGAAAGTAAATAAATGTCAGCTGAAAGGTGACTCCACATGGGACTGAAAATTACGTAGTAATTTGTTTCGGGGATTTCCTTAAAATTTCGTAGAAATCTTCTTTAATTATACTTAAGTAAAGTAAACTTGAGATTTGGGTCAACCCCAAGGATACAGTAAATAGTAGTGAGGTGGATTTAAAGAGTACTTTGGTTTTAATGATGCGTTTTCCCCACTTTTCACATTTTCTTTTGTTTTACTACGCAGGCACTTCAACGCTCGACGGACACTCCGTACAATCCTGGAGAATATGGAAACGATGCTGTGTACATGGAAAGTCAAGCATTCCTCATGCATGAAATCATGACGGACGGAATGGCATTTTGTTCCATCGTCTAGGCCGGCTAATCATCCATCACCTGCACATGGAACTACAACGAAGGCAATTCTTTTGTTTTCATTTTGAATAATTCAGCAATTTTATTTTATCCATTGGAAAAGTTTGAAAAGTATATGACACAGAGATAGGTACTCAGCCTGGTATTTGGAAAGTGTAACATTAATTGACAAGAATTGACAAGAATAACCAAATGTCAGGTTTAAGAGGCTGATTCCCACTCTAAGTAAAAATCTCCCATGTTTAGCACGTAAATGTAATGTGTCATTGTCATTTGTTCATCTTCCTGGTGAAGGTGAAAATGTTAGCTTAGTAGCTTAGGGTTAAGAAATACGAGAGATTCTTGTTGAGTTAACAGAAGTCGATGTTTACTACGTGTAATTCCTTCGAGAATATTTTCAATCCATAAAACCTGAACTTATTATTCTAGATTTATGAGTTCCAACGTGGAACGTGGGTGTCAAAGAATTGGAATTCATTAATAAATTGTCCTAATCACCCGAGTGTGAAAAAGGTGACCAAAAATCGATTGCTAATGAAAATGAATGGTGCTAAAATATATTTGAGGTTAATACGACTCTAAAACCAAATAAAATATGAAACCCAAAATACTAGAATAACGTGAACTTAAACTTATATGTACCCTTTTGGAATGTGTGTACCTGTTATAAAAAAATAATTGCTACGCAAACACATGAAAAAAAAAGAACTTAATTTTTCCTCCTTTCCCTTGTACGGTATACAAATAATAACTATTGTTGTGATCCATTGTACGTGTACGTGTTAAATGTACCTAACGTGTAAATTAAGCTTTCAACCTGCCTGAAATGGCAAGATTATACGAAGGGAGGAACAATGACTTTAAATATTTGGCAATACTTGCAGAATGCACTGGATGTATTCATGCATTGCATGCAAAGCCAAACGTAGTAGTATTACCAAAAAAAAATAAAAATAAATGTTTCTATTTAAAATTTTATGTAAATATTTTATGTGTCAATCGTTGAACGGAGAAACTACGGAAGAGCTGGTCTCTGAAAATTCTTACTTTCATGGGAACTTTAAATTTCCCTAAGAAATATTAAGAAAATATGTAATTGCTATTTGCAAAATGTAGTTAGTTTTATGTGAGGAGCCAATAGAAGTTCAAAATGATGTAAAAAAATATATTCAGCTTACTATGCAAAATGAAACCTTGCTGCTACACATATGCAGCATAAATTGTAAGTTTTAGTCGATCAATTTAGTTTCTGTTCTGCTTCTGTGGTCAATGTCGATCAAACTGCTGCAGCTTGCACGCAGCCAGTGTGAGAAAATGTAATTGAAGGGTGAAATCGCAGAGTAGGACCAATTCATGAAACTCACATCAATACAATAGCCTCAAGAAAACGGAATCAATAAGAAATCAATCAAAAAAGAAAGCAAGAAGACATCATTAAAATAATGATGATACATACTCATGCAAGGATCTCAGATTTTGTGTACCGCCATTTTCCAATGTCAGTATAAATCATCCTTCACAGTTGGAGTTCTTTCTAGTTTAATTTCTATAATGATTTCTTGAACAATGTTACTGTGAACCATTTGACCATTTAAGATCAATAATGTTCTAAAATTCTATGTATCGGTTTAGTTAATAAATGTCTTGTAAAAACAATTTTTTGAATTATTTTTGTATTTTATTCATATGATCCGGACTTAATTTCGAAATAACAATAGATTTCCTTACTTAAATTCTAGAAATAGCAAAATCCTTTATACATATGGATTTTAATAGATATTGATATCACACAACACATCAAACAACAATTTCTCAATCATTATCAAATCTTGAACCAATTAGGTACTTTGAAAGTGGGTCATTCTTTTTTACTCCATTTTAAAAATCACGATCACATTTGTATTCAAAATTAATTGTGACGGATTTCACTCTCGACACATAAAGGAGGAATCCTTCCGCTCCAGTAAATTCTAAATCTAGTCATCTAATAATTCAAACAACATGCCTGGTGGAAATGATTAAAACTGAGAGCGTTGTGGGAAAAATCAATTGACGAGAAAGAGAAAGCTTTTCACTTCCCTTTCCAATTTCCAAAACCCATATGCCACGCTACGCTAGACCAAACGAGATGAATATGTAATTCTATTTGTTTTACTGAGAAGTGAGTGTTTTTCTAGGAAGTAAAGAGCCGAAGCGTTGAGTCTGATTACATTTGCTGAGTTGAGTTTCCATTCCAAGTAGCTTGCTCATCATCACTGTCACTCTCCGATGTGCGAAGTCTATGAACGTTCCCTTCCGTTGTTCCCCTGCAAGGAAGCAAACAAAAAAGAAAAGTCAAGTCAAGTGAAACTTTGTCCAATTATAAAAAGCACTTTGTAGTAATGAACAAACCTAGCAAATAATTCATGACTAACAACTTGAAACAAAAAAGTTTTGGGTCTTTGAAATTTTGGTGAACAAAATCGAAAAGTTGAAGAAAAATGAGTTCGGTATCTGTAAATTCACGAAATGAATTAGAAATCCACTTCGCTCGCACATCAATGTCATTTAAAAAATTGAAAGGCAAAAGCTGTCAATGTCAGAAAATCCACGTATTGCATCAGTTCTAAGTAAAACGCAGAAAACAGAGAAAAAAACACATTTCTCTGAATTCCACTGAAAAATCTAATTTGTTTCAAAATGTATTTGAATTTCTGGCTGCGAATGTTCATGCATAGTTTAGATCAATTTTGACAAAACTGCATTTGCATTACTTTTACTTGTCAAAACTTTAAAATGAAATACTCAAGTTTTTCATCATTGAAACTTTGAGCTTAGCTTACTTTTCACTCGTTTTCTTCCCTCCTTGTTTCTCAGCAGTTGAAGATGAAGAGCCAGAGTCGGATTTCTTGGAATTTTGCTGCCCAGCACTAGCACTTCCTGGTCCGCTCGTCCCAGCCCCGGCCAAAGGACTCCGACCAAGGTTACGAGGATTCGAAGTGGACGTGGGGTTAGGATTGGGATTATTTTGTGGAAGTGGTAAAGCTCGCTGAACCAAGGCAAGGATAAATGTGACAGGATAAATCATATAGCCAAATAACACTGTAAGGAAACTAAGCAGCCCTTGACCTGCTTGTCCTGCATTTTGGACGATACTTGTGCTCGTTACCTGAAAATTAAATTATGGACAATCATAAAAATTTGATTTGCATGCTATCGGAAAATGAATAATCTCATTCATTTTAAAGTTTCAAACAATTCTTTCAAACTTGGTAAGTTTATCCACACTTGTCAATCAAGTTGCTCAAAGAAAACTTTCGAACGAACTTATGATGTAGTGTTTTAATTGGCTGGTCTGGTTTGAGCTTTGAGGCTATTTTCTTAAAACATGCCAAACTCAGCTCAGAAAAGTGAACCTAATTTGGCAATGCAACTTGTACGAAAACCGAAAATACAAAATAATCTTGACAATCCAACTTTATTGTAGCCTTCAACCCTAAGGGTGTTGGATGGGTATAAAAGCAAAACCGAACAGTTTTCTCCAGGGACTTTTCAATTAGAGAACTCAAAATCAGGTTTAGACTGAGGCGAAAAGATCAAATTAATCTCAACCTTGGAAAAATTCATATGCATCGTGGTGACAGTATTCGGGAGAAAGATTCGGATTTTCTTTGCGATTTCGTTAGAAAGATAATCTAATTCACAGCTGGTGCTCGCCTGCATATGCACTGCACTTTAAGTTCCAAGAAATGAAACCATAAAATGTGGGAGTTATTGAACACCAAGGACAAGAACTTGGCATTCCTAGTATTCTGCTAATCATTTCATTCCCTGGCGTCTCTAACCACATCTCTTATTTCAATCCATGGTGACTCTGACAGTGCCCTGCACTTCCTAATTTCTATTTAATATCAACTTTCAACACCTAATTAGCTTAATTAATTCTTCGCTATTTCCTCCATAAGTTTTTCTTAAAACAATTGAAAAGTCGAATCCTTGTGTAGATGTGACGTACCGGAATTATTAGAAGGGCTGAAGAAGGTAAAAGTCCAAGGTCCCTTAAAGAAGTGCCATAATCCGTAGAAGTAAATTCACGTCTCGGGAAAGCAACCCAGATGCTAAAATCTCGGCTGGAACAGAAAAAAAGAATAAAAAAAAAGCAATTTTTAATCACTCTACCTTCAATTTAATTTGTAATGTGACTTAATACCTCATAGGTACAACGTTGTCAATAAGGTACTGCCTAACATGTCCCAAAGTAGAGTCCGGGTCAAAGGTGTGGTTCACAGAAGTACCATTCGGCAATCGGAATTGTAGACGAGCTTGACCACTAAAATTGGTCTGCCGTTGTGAACTCGAAGACGGGGCAGCAGCAGAAGCTGTATGTGTTTCAGCAGGTTTAACTCCAGTGGCCATATCCACACGCGCTTGTCTATCAATCCTATCTTGAGCAATTTGATCGCGAAGCCTTTGCCTCAATTGGGCTTCTTGCTCTTTGTCTTTTCGTCTTTCCTCTGCAAGTTTTTTCATCTCTTGTTCTTCCTGCCATCGTTTCAACTCTGCGACTTTTTGACCGACTTGTCTGCGCTCAATTTCTCGTTTCTTTTCCTCCTGGGAATTACGGTAAAATGTTAATTTAGCATTTAAAATAATTAAATGGGTCAAGTAAAACGTACTTCGGCTTCTTCCTGGGCTTTCTTTTGCTGTTTCGCTGCAGCTAATCTCTTGGCTCGTTCAATTCGACTTTCCAGAGGGTTTTCCTCAACTGCTGCAGGCGCAGGGATTGTTGTAGAAGTTGTCGCAGGAGGGGCTGCTGCAGGAGTGACCGCAGGATTAGCTGCAGTCTGACTGGACTGAGGCTGAGCTGGGAGTACTTGCGGGGTCCTCGGAATTGTGGAAGGATCCTTGTGTCGCTGAACAGCAACATCAAATCTGGCCTTTAATTCACTTGGTTCCAACCTTTCCTTAATAACTTGACAAGCTATACCTTGATTTGTTATGCAAAATATCGACGGGGCATTAGCGTTTGAATCTGAAATGTGTAAAATAACTAATCAGTCTAGTTCGACTTGCACCGGAACATAAAAAGTGTTTAAGAATAATTAAATCGCACATATTTTAGCGAAGTGTTGAAGGTCTTCAGAATCCGAAGCAATTCTAATGCAAACGACATCTTCAGCCGTGATAACTGACTGAACTTCTGGAGAGGCCAAGGATGTCTCCAGGACTTGGGATACCTCATCAGCACCTGGAAAATAAAATTTTCATTTCAACATGTAATGTCTCTAACTTCAAACACAATTAATGGCAATGTTTAGGCAAATTAATTTATTAGTTTAACATAAAAGTATTCACCTAAAATAACAACGCAAAATAAACTGTTCTTCTTTCGGGAAGTCGCAATTGCCTCAGCTATACTTCCTTCAAACCACTTCATTTTCAAGCTCGGCAGTTTTTTCCTCTAATTAAAAGTTTGTCAATGTGAGCTCAGTTATCACTTATGCTTATAATTTTTACGATTAATCTAAGAAACTTCACGATATAATTTATTTATTAAATTAACTCTCGAACTGTACTTGTCAAATTCTTGCCAATCATCCACGTATGCACTTACAAACTTCCCTCCTTCAAACCTACGAACATTTCAACACAGTAATCGCTGCATTTAAGAATTTCATTAATCTAGAATTTTCTTGACCTTTTAGAATCCTTAACAGAAAGTGTAGTAAAAAATTGTTTCTTAACCAGAAAATAGGGTCGGAGTGACCTGTTGAGCTGAAAGTGGAAAAAACATTAAATAATGCCGTAAAAATACATCCAAGGTTCAATTCAGCCTCATGCGTTCGTTGATTCTTTATTCGTGGTTAAAAGAAATTTAAACTAAATTCATCGAATTATGAATAACTTAACAAATTATCACTGCTACTGATTATAAATCATTTTCAATTTCTGTACTATTGTTAGATTGTTGAGGTTGGGAGAGTTCCATCGCAGTGTCTGTGCCTGTGCCAAAGCCCGTCGTGTTGTCGGTGTCTTCTTCGTCACTTTGTGGCAATCTTGGAATAACTGGAACTTTTTCTACAGTTACTAGTGGATCCCCTAATCTCATGTACACAGTTCCTTTGATCGGTTGGTTAAAAGTCACTGGATGCTCATAGTAGTAATCATGTGGGCAATGCATTACAAAATTAACACAATCTAAACAAAAGGTGTCTTCTGGGTTTGCAGGAAACCCTGTAATAAAAACATAGAATTAGAGAAATACCTAACTTGACTAATGATAAATTATGAAAATTGATTATTCGTTACTTTCACTTACACACTTCAAAATTAGCAGGGTCGAAAGGAACCAGAGAGCCAGTGTAGCCAGCCCTTGGAATTAAAAATCTAAGATTTACGCAGGGCTTGAAATTGTGATCCCTCATAAGTGATTTTATTTGACAGTAGTACTCTTCCCTATCTTCTCCAAGAATTACAACAATATCACCTTCTTGGTAATAAACTCCTCGATGAAATATAGACTTGCATGTGGCTGCTGCTGTTGTCATTCCAACTCCTCTGGTAGGCAGTTGGTTATTACCTCGTCTTATAATTGTTCGTCTATTACGACCCCTCGGGGGTGGCTGTTTAGTTAAAACTTTATTTCGTAGCCTCAAACGAAAAAGTTCCTCTTGAGACTGAGTTTTTCTTCCATGAACAGCCTCCATGGCTGCGGCAGCCGCTGCTCTTAACGGCCGATAGAAACCATAGTCATCAGGCCATGCTAAATCTTCAGATTCATCCACGTCTAACTGATTCTTCTCTTCTCCATTTGCAGAACCAGAATTGTGTTCAGAATTTTCTGAAGAATCCTTTTCCGCAACACTACTTGGTCTAGAAGGTGGTTTCTCTCTTTCATCCCCTGATGTTGATGTTGTTTGGGCTTCCGATTTGACAGAACTATCTGTTTTTGATGACATAAAATTGAATTTTATTTTCGCATGTGGTCTCGCATTTGAAGAAGAACGTCCTCGATCCCGTTCTTTCCTCGAGGATATTCTTTCTAAGGATTCTTCAGTTTCCAAGTTTCGTTGCATAGCAAGTTTCTGCGTAGACGAAAGAGTTAATGGACTCAATGTGACCTGAAGTTCTCGTTTCATTTTTGGTGGTCTTCCACGCTTCAATCGTATGGTGCTAGGACCAAGGTCATCGATTTCAGGGATTGGATTCGGAACTCTGGACGTAGAAGCTCCTGGAACCTCGATCTCTTCTTCTTCTTCCTCCTCCTCCATTTCGACTTCCATTAGCTTCGATTCTGAAACGGAATATAAACAATACACAATTAATTTTATTTTTCATACAATTTACGAGCAAATGAGCGATGCTATCGCATCGCCGTATTTGCTTATCAGTGTTATCTCGACCTTCGGTCTCGAAAATGAAAGGCTCTTCGCCAAGTGGAGTCATTTCATAATCTTGCTCCGCGCTGCGCTCGCCGCGGGTCTTCTTTTCTCCTTGCTGTGATTTAATTTTCCAGTAATAAGGATAAGGAGGAGTGGAAGGAAAGGAAAGTCTTTTCTTGCACTGTTAATTGACATACCCATACGGGCGATTCAATTTAATTTTCCAGTAATTGAAAATCAGAATTGAATTTACTTGAACGCACTAATTCACAGCGCAGCCGACACGGTCGAATGTTTAAATCGTAATGAGAGAGGAGAAGAAGGAAGGCGAGATGGTCAGATTGATTCCCTTTCATTTTCACTCAGCCTGATTGTCCTGCCTTCTTCAACCCATGTCATCAATGTCATGTCACTCGTTGCGGCATTTTGGCCAAGTCAACAATTATTGGCAAAAGTTTCCCTTCCTCATTGCATTTGCATGCCATCCTATGTAAAAACCGTCGCACGCCTAAGATCATAGCGCGCTACGAGCGCGGGTTACGACTTCCTGACCCTACTTAGAACCCTGCTGGAAAGTTTCTGCGTCTTTTGACGTACTCCTTGAGTTTATGCGTTAGGTAGTTTTGGAGGAAACAGTTGACTTACATTCATTATCGCACGACCAAGGACCAAATAGGCTGTTAAGTTAAGGAAAAAAAATAAAATTCCAAGCGCACTAACATTAAATCCGAAATATACAAATTTTACATGAAATTAATTCCATTTTTACCACATTTAATATCGTAAATGAACTTAATTGACTTACCTTATAATATAAAACGCGACAATATCGTAAATTCCACTCACAAATGCTGAAAATTTTCCAGCAAAATAGAAAATGCTTTGGCCTGTCAAAAAACTGGAGCCAAGGAATTTGTGATTTGAATTTAGATTTTTCCCGCTCTGCCCGACATAGAAAATCCAGACTGGGGTAAGTGTCAAATAAATTCTTTTTCCCTCAATTTATTTACCAACTTTGAGTCAGCGGGAATTGAAGGCTCTATTCGATTCCAACACTAATTAAAAAAGAGCAAAGCAATAATAGCAAAAGCCAAAAGCCAAACTCCTTTGTTTTAAGTTCACCTGTAATTGGTAGTTCAGATTTTATCATTCCTGTCTAATTTGCACCAAGACTTGAGTAGTGATTTATTGAGTCTCACGGAATTTTGGAAAGTCCAAGTCCAGTCCAGTCCAAATCTACTGCGTGTGATTTTCTATTTTTGTAGCATTCCATTGTTCATTCCACTCCGTCTCCGCCTGTGTTACCAGAAAGATGACAATTGAAATTTTCACAATATGTATATAATAACAATGCCAAGGGTCTAAATCCAGATCACATACTGAAGGTAAGAAATAATTCATTACCTTTCAATTATTTTAGTTCCGTCAAGTAGCATGAGAGTGATGCCCACAGCATAGAGCGTAAAGGTCAACGGGTTTACGGCTTAAAATTACAGCTTGCCGAAAATTCTGAAATCAATATTAATTCTAACTCAAGCCCACGAAGTGACACAAAATACTGATTGTAGTTGTTTTAAAGTAGATTTACTAAAGTACAACTATGTTTTTTGCCTATTATTGCGCCAGAAGCTACATTACTCTTAACAAAGTCATGCTAACAATTAAAATGTACATATACATTTCTCTTCTTTCTGTTTACTATACGAGTGTATGTGTATTTGGCGAAAATAGTAAATCCTAGCCCTTGCCATGAATGCTAGTTATGAATGTTTTCGGACGAGTGGTCTTTCATTTGAGCTTTGGGGTAATTCGATCATTGAGATGCGTTAAAAAGTTCAAATAATACAGATTGACGGGGAGAGCATATTCGGTAAAATGTGATAATTTTTAACTAAAAGAGAAGTTCTGAACTTGTCTATGTTCCAAATAAACAAAGGTGGCTGGAGTCTCTGCTTATAATTTGAAGTGACATAGCAAAGTTTCAAATTGAATCAACTAAATCATCTCTCGCTCGTAGCTTTCTCTGTCCTGGTTGAATAGTAGGCATTGGTTTGGATTATCCTTGATTTTTTATAGAATTGCTTACTTACTCCAACAATTTCAGTTCACACTAACCACTCACTTATAGGCCTAACATTTTTCATTTCTTTCTAGTAAATTATGGACTATGAGAGTTCGCTTTTGATTTAAGTTAAAAAATAAACAACTTAGGAAAGGAACTTCATTCATACAAGCTTATTTTTTCAGACTGGTGAATAAATCATAGATACAGTATTAAGTAGTTGTAGCAGAAATTGCCCGACTTTAATTCTTTGGACAATTCGTTAAAATGACAATTAACTACAGGGAATAAACCCTTTTTTTATATTTTGTTTATAATTTAGACATGATATGAAATGACTGACACTGTAGGACCACGAGAAAAGGCAATATTAACACAGACATTGGCCCCTTTACTTCGAGGTTTAATCTCAAGGAAAGTTACAGTTTGCCTCAGAAATGAAGTTCATGTGGAAGGAATCGTCATTGCAGTGGATTGGTTAG